>PVJN01026793.1:0-12322 GCA_004026805.1 Lasiurus borealis | reverse complement strand
ATCTATGGCATTTCTATACACTAATAGTGAAATTACGGAAAGAGAAACTAAAAGAGCAATCCCACTTACCATCGCACCAAAAAAATTAAGATACTTAGGAATAAACCTAACTAAAGAGGTAAAAGACCTATATGCAGAAAACTACAGGACACTGAAAATAGAGATAGAGGAAGATGTTAACAGATGGAAGAGCATACCATGCTCATGGATTGGGAGAATCAACATCATTAAAATGTCCATACTACCCAAAGCAATCTACAGATTCAACGCACTACCCATTAAAATACCAACGACATATTTCACAGACCTAGAAACCACTCTTCATAGATTCATCTGGAACAAAAAAAGACCACGAATAGCTACAGCAATTCTGAGGAAGAAGAGTAAAGTGGGTGGGATCTCAATACCAGATTTCAAGGTATACTACAAAGCAAGTGTTCTCAAAACAGCCTGGTACTGGCACAAGAACAGACATATAGACCAATGGAATAGAATAGAGAACCCAGATATCCACCCAAACCACTATGCTCAACTATTATTTGACAAAGGAGGCATGAACACTCAATGGAGCCAAAATAGCCTCTTCAATAGATGGTGTTGGGAAAATTCGACAGATACATGCAAAAAAATGAAACTGGACCACCAACTTACACCAAATACAAAAATAAACTAAAAATGGTTACAGGACTTAAACATTAGAAGGGAAACCATAAAAATACTAGAGGAATCACAGGCAGCACAATCTCAGATATATGCCAAAAGAACTTTTTCACTGATACTGCTCCAAAGGCAATGGAAGCTAATGAAAAAATGAACAAATGGGATTACATAAAAATACAAAGCTTTTGCACAACAAAAGAAACCATCAACAAAACAAGAAAGATCACTGTATGGGAGAACATATTTGCAAATGTTATCACTGATAAAGGTTTAATCTCCACAATCTACAACCAACTTATACAACTCAATAAAAGGAAGATGAATAATCCAATAAAAAAATGGACAACGGACATAAATAGACCTTTTCGAAAGATGACAGAAGGAAGGCCAAGAGACACATGAAAACATGTTCAAAGTCATTAATCATCTGAGAGATGCAAATCAAAATGACAATGCGATACCATCTTATACCTGTCAGAATGGCAATCATCAACAAATCAACAAACGCAAGTGTTGGCGAGGATGTGGAGAAAAAGGAACCCTTGTGCACTGTTGGTGGGAATGTAGACTGGTGCAGACACTGTGGAGAACAGAATGGAGTTTCCTCAAACAACTAAAAATGGATCTCCCATTTGACCCTGTAATCCCACTCTTAGGAATTTATCCTAAGAAATCAAAAACACCAATCAGAAAGGATTTATGCACCCCTATATTCATAGCAGCACAATTTGCAATAGCTACAATTTGGAAACAGCCTAGGTGCCCGTCAGCAGATGAGTGGATCAGAAAACGGTGGTACATCTACACAATGTAATTCTATGCTGCCATTAAAAAGAAGGAATTCTTACCATTTGCAGCAACCTGGATGGAACTGGAGAGCCTTATGCTTAGTGAAATAAGCCAGTCAATGAAGGAGAAGCATCACATGATCTCACTCATTGGTGGATAATAAAGAACATTATAAACTGATAACAAAAGGATAGATACAGAGGCAGTAAAGCTTCAAACAGACTGTGAAATTACAGCAGGAAGATTAAAGTTAGGTGGGGTAGATAACAGATCAATCTAAAGACTTGTATGCATGCATATAAGCATAACCAATTAACATAGACACTGGGGGGTTGGGGTATGCCTGGGAGGGAGAGGGGGCAATGGGGAGATATGTATAAAAATTAATAATATATATATATATTTTATTGATTTTTTACAGATAGGAAGGGAGAGGGATAGAAAGTCAGAAACATCGATTAGAGAGAGACATTGATCAGTCGCCTCCTGCACACCCCATACTGGAGATGTGCCCGCAAGCAAGGTACATGCCCCTGACTGGAATCAAACCTGGGACCTTTCAGTCCACAGGCCAACGCTCTATCCACTAAGCCAAACCAGTCTCGGCTGCCATTTTTATTGAGATTTATTTATCTTCTATAATTGAAACTTTGTAGCCTTGAGTGGAACTTGAGTGGAGGGTGTGCAGAAAGCTTGGCTTCCTCCATTACCAGGGAAACTCAAGCCTTTTGCTGGTTCCGATGCCACAGCCAAATTGTTTGGGTTAATTTGCATACTCATTCCTGATTGGCTGTTGGGCATGGCTTGTGCATTTAGCAGAGGTACCATCAATTTGTGTATTACTCTTTTATTAGATAGGATATATATTCCTACCCTGTAGAAAAAAATATGAGCAAAATGCTTGAATAGAGTTTTAGAAAAAATTCGGAAACCTTAATGGAAACGTCATTAGTAATCACGATAATGTAAAAGAAAACTTAATTATATACCCACAAATATCCATGAAACTAGCAAAAAAAAATCTGACAACATACCAACAACTAATGAGTATGTGATGCTTTCGAATTCTTAGATACCGAGAAAATTCTAGATACTTTAGAAATCAGATGGACATTACTTCATGAAGTTGAACATGCACATATTCTTTAACACAAAAGTTTCTATCTTATATAATAACACAAAACAATACTCACATACATGTAGTAAGACACAAGAAAAATAATATCTATAATGGCATTTGCTTGTAAAATATACAGAATAAAACAAGTATCCTATCTAATAAAAGAGTAATATGCAAATTGACTGTACCTCTGCTACACTCACAAGACACATTCACCAGCCATGCCCACCAGACAATCAGAGTGAGTATGCAAATTAACCCAATCAAGATGGCTACAGCCACAGAGAAAGCAGGAAGGAGGCTTGGTTTGCCCCTGGCAATGGAGGAAGCCAAGCTATCAGCACACCTTGGCCAGCTGAGGCCTATACTTAAGGTAACAAAGTTTCAATGGCTGCCACCAGGGAGCAAGGCTTGTGTTGCCCTGGTGATGGAGAAAGCCAAGCTTTCCACATACTCTGGCCTACCCAAGCCTCCACTTAAGGCAAGAAAGTTTCAATGGATGTGCGAGCATAAGGCTTGGCTCTGCTCCAGGCTGCAAAGTTTGAATTGTAGAAAATAAATAAATCCCAGATACCAAGGCCTCTGCTTAGGTTGCTGGGCGGGGGGGGGGAGGGGGAGCAGGCATGTAGCTGGCCTTCAAACCAATACAGGCCCCTCTCCCAGGCCACCACATGCCCCAAGAGAACCCCCACCCTGATCCAGGACACCCTTCAGGACAAACCAGCTGGCCCCCACCCGTGCACCAGAACTCTATCCTATCTAATAAAAGAGTAATACACAGATTGACTATCACTCCAACACAGAAGATGACTGACTCCATTTGGTCAAAAGATCCTGCCCCCATGTGGATACAAGATGGCCACTGGAAGATTACCAGCAGGGGAGGGAAGTTGGGAGGGACCAGGCTGGTACGGGAGGGCAATTGTGGGTGATCAAGCAGGCAGGGAAGGGCAGTTAGGGGTGACCAGGCCTGCAGGGAAGGGAAATTTGGGGTAACCAGGCCTGCAAGGAAGGGAAGTTGGGGGAGGGAACCCAAGCCTGCAGGGAAGGGCAGTTAGAGGTGACCAGGCCTGCAGGGGAGGGCAGTTAAAAGAAAGCAGGCTGTCAGGGGAGCATTTATGTATCAATCAGGCTGGCAGGGGAGTGGTTAGGGGGTGATCAGTCTGGCAGGCAGAAGCAGTTAGGAGCCAGCAGTTCTGGATTGTGAGAGGGATGTCTGACTGTTCATTTAGGTCTGATCCTACTGGGGCCAAGCCTAAACTGGCACTCAGACATCCCTCAAGGTGTCCCAGATTGGAGAGGGCACAGGCTGGACTGAAGGACACTCCTCCATGCATGAATTTCATGTACTGGGCCTCTAGTATATATAAAAGGCTAATATGCTAAGTTTACATCCGACCAGTAGCTATGATGTGCACTGACCACCAGGGGGTAGACGCTCAACGCAGGAGCTGCCCAGCTGTGGTGACTTGACAGCAGTCATTCTCGGGTAATGTATCCCAAAACCAGAGAGAAGGAAGCTCAATTCCTCACAGGGTCACACAATTCCACCTTCAGCCATGGGTTATGTTGTCGGGCCCTGAATCTGGTTTACTGCACACTTGCATTTGCATTCTACACCTATATGACAGCAACTTTGCAGAGTGCCCTCTTGTACTCCAGGACCCCTCAAGAGATGTTGGAGAGCTGGTTTCAGCCTGCCATAGAGATCCTGCTCACTCCGCAGACACCAGGGAGGGACTGTGGGAGGTTGGCTCCAGGGTGTGTCTGGCCCATCTTGCCTAGTCCTGCCCCACTGGCCATCTTCTAATCAATTCCCTTTCAATGTGCATGATCCCCACTGAGTCACTAGTCGACTAATAATAGATTGGGGAAAGAAAATGTGATATATTTCAATGCAGCATTAGAAACAAACTGCAACAATATGAATTAACATGGATAAATCTCTCCAACATAATGTAGAGTCAAAGGAGAATATATGAAGTATGATTCTATTCATATAAAGCATAAAAACAGCCAAACTAAAAAAGTATAGTGTATTACATATTATGTTATATATATATTTAGAAATACATACCTAGTTGCTATAATGATAAAGGAAAACAAAGAATGATTTTTCTCCAGGAAGGGGTTTGGGGGAAATGAAAGTGCTATGAAGAAAGGGCCCACCAATGGAGTCCTAAAGTACTGGCAACATTCTATTTCTTTATTTAGGGCAATATTTTTCTTGTTTAAACTTTACTTATATGCTTTATTATACACACATAATATTTTAAAGTAAAAACATAATGAATATGCTATATTATATATACTGAGTCATAATAATCTAGCCACTCAGTGTATATCCTATATAATAAAAAGCTAATGTGCAAATTGTACCCCCAACCAGGAGTTCAACCAGCAGGCAGGCCAGCCAACTGCCCATGTCCCCGCCCTCTGGAGAGGCTGGCTGGACCCTACCCATGAACAAATTCATGCACACACACATACACGCACACACACACACACACTGAGTGAAAAGATTATTATGCGTTCAGAGATCATAATAATCTGGCCACTCAGTGTGTGTGTGTGTGTGTGTGTGTGTGTGTGTGTGTGTGTGAATCTTACCCCTTAAAAACATTCACTATATTTGGTCTGATTTTTCATCATTTGTGAAGACTGGTGAATATTTGATAACAGATGGCACCAACCAGTCTTTTAGGAATTACTGTTTTGTAATTACTGTCCTTAGAACTCTAAATGTCAATCTGTGCATATGAAAAAAAAACAAGGCTGAATGTTTTAAAAACTGACCTTCCAGGAAGAATACTTTAACAACTTTGGAGGCAGAACTTCAGGCTAGACAAGAAGGAATAAGGGTGAAATTCATCTTTGAGAAGGACACTTTTCACCTGGAGCCCCTAATCTTATCTTGGAAATCCTGAGTTATCTCTATGCAAAAACAAACAAACAAACAACTCCCATACCCCTGCCAATATAACTTCTGAGCAGAACTGCTTACTATTGCTTCCAAACAGGTCACTTCTCTCACTTCTGTTTCCCTAATAAAAACAACCTTGGCTTCCAGAATACTTGGCTGCCTGTTCTTTACTTGTCTGCTCGAATTTATGTTTCAAAATATTTAAGTTGGGCTGCTGGTACCAGGAAAGAATTTGAACTTTCATTTTACCCTTGTTCCTACTTTGGCCACTAATCCAAATCCTTCCTTTTTCTGTTTTGACCATTCTGATCCACACCTGCTAGCAGCAGTTGTCATTTGTCTTGCTTCTTTCCAGCATCCTGCCAGCCCAATTCCCAGGCCTAAGTCCATGACATCCTACCATTGCATGCACCTCAAATCCACCTTTGGCTCTAAATATTCTCTTCCTGGCTCTGGTGCAGGCAGCAACTATAATATTCCTCACAACACACCAATTCGACACCATTGGTTTCCACACCCTTCAATGACAATTATGAATGATGTTTCTCAGGATTGCATAATGCTTAGATCACAAGATATATCTCTGTTGTGATGTCCTAACCAGTGATGTAGAGTCAAAGTGGGGCTTGTTAAGGCCTAAAGACCAGAGTAACCCATAGGGCACATACTTAGAAAAAGTTCACAAGTGGACCTTGTCAACAAGGTATCAAACTGTGGACCAAGTGGATACCTTGAAAAGGGGGAACCCAACACATCATTATGGTGCTAAATAACAAGCACCAAGATGTTAGGATTAGATAGATTCAACCTGGGCTGCATAACATATAAGTTCAATAAATCTCCTGCACACACTTCTAACTTGCTCTGCCTAGTTAACTTCTATACTCATTTTTTTTAAACTTCAGATTAACCATCACCTCTTCTATAAAGTCCTTGCCCTCACTGAATTAACTGACCATACTATGTGCTCCAATACATAATATCCTGTGCTCACTTTTATAATGTGTGATCATAATACATTTGCACTGTGTTACAGTTATCTGTTCATTTTTTCTATTTCTCTTCTTAGAAAGATAATCTCAATCAGGACTGGGTAGCATCTAGCACAGTATCTGACCCATGGAAAATATAAATACTGTAATTGTAAAAAAAAATAATAAACCTTTTTGAATGAATGAGTGAATCCTTTAAGTAAAAGACTGGAGTAGGGAGATGAGGAGGGGATAATGTAAGGAATCTAAATGCTAGAGAAACTGGGGAAACATGAAATTAGTCCAAATATAGAATGAATATAAGAGTGGGCTTAGTCATGAGAAGCATCTCTTGTAAAAAGTCAGACAGTGGCTAGCAACCATGTCAAAGATGCTGAATCTCCAAGCTGCTGATCAAATCCCAAAATCACAGAAATATTTTGGTCTCAAATCCAAGAGTAGGGCTGAATCTTTGGAGTGTAGCTATATCCTCAGCCATAGAAACAAGGGTCCAAGGTGGTCCCTAGGAGATCTTAGCAGGTATTAAACTTTTTCCAGGGTTATGGTTGTAAACCAAATACCCTAGGGCTTCTTGGAAAAACAAGCTTACTCACACTACTTAAGAGTTACCCATATTTCAAATTCTTTTCTAAAAGTTCGCAAAGAATAAATTATGAACTAATTAACTGACAACATCCTCACTATTTCTGACTTTTTGGGAGGCAGAGAATTGGTACAGGTATTTTTCCTCCTCAAAGTAAAGCAGCTTCTTTTCACATGATTGTGCACCCTCCTCCTCAGGCAGTCTGAGAAAAACCTCACTATCCTCATTATAGTCCATCCCAGCCTCAGAAATTAAGAGCATGTAAAATTAATTGCAGTTTTTTTTTAATGATCTCCCTAGTGGACTAGGTTAAAAATTATTTTGACTTATATGCATTATATATTAGGAATCTATAATATTTTCCTGATAAGAAACTACTTTTGACTTATCTTTGGTCTTAGGAAAGGGCTGTCTTCCCACTAGGAACCTGGGAAATATGCTTACTGGGGAGCAATGGAGGAGATGTGTAGAGCAAACAAGGCTCCAAGGTCAATTGGTAGGTGAGATAAACTGGAGTTTTCTGTTAAATAACTGTAAAAGTAACAATAAACATTAAAGTTGATTTACAATGGGTACATCCTATATTCATAGACTACATCTGGAAAGACACAAAAATTTCTGGCAATAATGGTTGCTTCTGAGAACAGAATTAACGAGGCTGGAGACAAGAGTTCAAAGGAAATTAATTTTCATTGTAGACCCATTTGTACCTTTGGAAATCTATGTTCTATGTTTATAATATTTTTAAATTAAGCAAAATTTAATTTCAAATAAAACAAAACAATCATCCTCCCTGTAACTTGGCTCTACTTTAGTCAAACTCATACTTCTTTGGGCAGCTCCCATGACATGCTTGTGCAAAGAAACTCCCTGACACTTTGCATGTGGGTGAATATTTTAAAGGAGGGCCTACTGACAAGGCAAGATCCCTATGTGATTGTTACAAAGGTAGTACAATATAATGAAGCTGAAGAAGATGTCAAACAGCTGCTGCTTATAGGCAAATTGGATATGGATCCAACTTGATCCTTTCAGCTAGCTGATGTCAATGTCAGTGTTCCACCAGTATGTTCACCTTGGTTAAGCTGGCTTAGTTAACGAAAGATTTTAGCATAATTAGTGAAAACATCAGTTATTTGGAATGTTTATTGAAGAGGATATTGCAAAAGCCTCAATAACTAACTATAAAACCAAGATTCAAGAGGGCAGGATCTAAATCTCTTCCCTCTATTCACCACATCCCTAGTGTCTAGAATAATGCCTGGAAGTTAGAAGGTATTCAATGAAAAAGTGTTGAAATAAGTAATGGCTATATGATAGGTACAAATGTATGCTCCCCATTGTCAGAATTTAATTGACTGGCCTAAAGTCACTCAACTTAATATTGCCAGATCTCAACTATAGCAAAGACTCTTGAATCCTCCTCTATTGATCTTTTCATTATACAAAGCCATGCCTAGACCAGCAGCAACAGAAGAATAAGAGCTCAAGCTATTATCTCAAAAACAGTTAATCAATAACTCCAAATGATTTAATCAAGACAATGAATTTTGAGATACAAATGAAAACACAAAATAGAAAATAATTTCATTTAAATATTTGTATAAACATTGGATAAAATTACTATGGAAGTCTCTTTTAAATACATATACTCTTGAACAAAAGTACCTTTAAAGAATTTTTTTACTGATTATGGTATTACACGTGTCCATATATTCCCATTACCTCCCCACCCCACTTCCATACATGACTTACATCCATTGGTTATATGCATGCATACAAGCCCTTAGGTTTATCTTTTACTTCCCTCCCCTCTCCTCAGCCTTCCCACTGTAATTTCACAGTTTGTTAGATGCTTCTCTGCTTCTGTATCTATCTTTTTGTTCATAAGATTATAATATTTTTCATTATTTATAAGTGAGATCATGTGGTATATCTCTTTCACTGACTTCTTATTTTACTTAGCATAATGCTCTCCAGTTCCATCCATGATGCTGCAAGTGGTAAGAACTCTTTCTTTTTTAAAGCAGCATATTATTCCATTATGTAAATATACCATAGTTTTCTAATCCATTCATTTGCTGATGGGCACTTAGGCTGTTTCCAAATCTTAGTGTATTGTAAATTGTGCTGCTATGAACATAGGGGTGCATATATCCTTTCTGATTGATGTTTCTAGTTTCTTGGGATATATTCCTACAAGTGGGATCATGGGGTCAAATGGAAGTTCCATTTTTAGTTTTTTTAGGAAACTCCATACTGTTCTCCCCAGTGGCTGCACCAGTCTGCATTCCCACCAGCAGTGTATGAGGGTTCCTTTTTCTCCACATCCTCACCAGCACTTGTCCTTTGATAATAGCCATTCTGACAGGTGTGAGATAGTACCACATTGTTGTTTGGATTTGCATCTCTCCAATGATTAGTGACTTTGAGCAGGTTTTCATATGGCTCTTGGCCTTCCATATGTCTTCCTTCAAAAAGTATCCATTTAGGCCCATTGCCCATTTTCTATTGGGTTATTTACCTTCCTTTGTTGAGTTGTATGAGTTCCATGTAAATGGAGATTAAACCCTTATCGGAGATAACATTGACAAATGTGCTCCATGCAGTGGGAATTCTTGTTGTTTTGTTTATGGTTTCTTTTGCTGTGCAGAAGCTTTTTATTTTGGTGTATACTCATTTGTTTATTTTCTCTTTAGTTTCCATTGCCCTAGGAGTAGTATCATAGAAGAAATTGCTTAGGCATATGTCTAAGATTTCACTGCCTAAGGATTCCTCTAATATTTTTATGGTTTCCCATCTTACATTTAAGTCCTTTATCCATTTTGAGTTTATTGTTGTGTATGGTGTAATATGGTGTTCCAGTTTCATTTTTTTAATGTATCTGTCCAATTTTCCCAGTACCATTTACTGAAGACACTATCTTGACTCCATTGTATGCTCTTGCCTCCTTTGTCAAATATTAATTGAGCACAGTGTTTTTGGTCGATTTCTGGGTTCTCTATTCTATTCAATTGGTCTATATCTCTGTTCTTATGCCAGAATTAGGTTGTTTTGAGAACAGTAGCTTGAGATCTGGTATTGAGATTCCACCAACTTTAGTCTTCTTTCTCAGGATTGCTATGGTTATTCAGGTCTTTTTTTGTTCCAGATAAATCTTTGGGGAGTTCTTTCCAGGTCTGTGAAATATGTCATTGATATTTTTTTATTATGTTACATGTATACATATCTCCCCATTTCCCACCCCTCCCAGGCATACCCCAACTGCCATTTGTCTGTGTTCATTGGTTATGCTTATATGCATGCATACAAGTCCTTTGGTTGATCTCTTATCTACCCCACCTCTCTTTAAAATTTCTGCTGTAATTTGACAGTCTGTTTGATGCTTTACAGGGGAGTGCATTGAATCTATAGATTGCTATGGATAGTATGGGCATTTTAATGATTTTGAGTGTCCCAATGCATGAGCATGGTATGTTCTTCCATTTGTTTATGTCTTATCTATCTCTTTTTTAAGTGTCCTATAGTTTGCCACACACAGGTCTTTTACCTCCTTAGTTAAGTTTATTCCTAGGTATCTTAACTTTTTGGGTGCAATGGGAAATCAGATTGTTTTTTAGTCTCTCTTTTATAAGTTCACTATTAGTGTATAGAAATGCTATAGATTTCTTGGCATTAATTTTGTATCCTGCTCTCTTGCCAAATTCATTTATTTAGTCTATTAGTTATTTCATGGAGTCTTGGGGTTTTTATGTATAATATCATGTTTTCTGGAAAGAAGGACAGATTTACTTCTGCTTTTCCAAGTTTGATGCCCTTTATTTATACTTCTTGTCTAATTGCAATGACTAATACTTCCAGTACTATGTCGAACAGGAATGGTGAGAGGGGGCATCCCAGTCTTGTTTCTGTTCTTAGGAGAAACAGTTTTAGTTTTTGCCCATTGAGTATGATGTTAGCAGTGGGTTTCTCATATATGGCTTTTATGATGTTGAGGTATGATCCTTCTATTCACACTTTGTTGAGAGTGTTTATCAAGAAAGGGTGTTGGATTTTGTCAAATGTTTTTCTGCATCAATTGAAATGTCTATGTGATTTTTGTCTCTGAATTTGTTTATGTGAAGTATCACATTTTTTGATTTGCAGATATTGTACCATCCTTGCGTTCCTGAGATGTATTCTACTTGATCATGGTGTATGATCTTTCTCATGTACTGCTGATTCTGATTTGCTAAAATTTTGTTGAGGATTTTGGCATCTATGTTCATGAAGGATATTGGCCTGTAATTCTCTTTCATTGTGTTTTCCTTATCTGGTTTTGGTATTAGGGTGATGCTGGCTTCAAAGAATGAGCTTTGAAGTGTTTCTTCCTCTTGAATTTTTTGGAATAGTCTGAGGAGGATAGATTTTAATTCTTCCATGAATGTTTGATAAAACTCCCCTGTGTAGCTGTCTGGCCCCGGGCTTTTGTTTGCTAGAAGCTTTTTGATGACTGCTTCAATTTCTTCCATAGTTATTGGCCTATTGAGATGTTCAGATTCTTCTTGATTGAGTTTTGGAAGGTTATATTTTTCTAGGAATATGTCCATTTCCTGCAGGCGGTCCAGTTTGTTCCAATAGTTGTTCATAGTATTTTTTAACAATGCTTTGTATTTCGGTGGGGTCTGTTGTTATTTCACCTCTTTCATGTCTGATTTTATTTGAACTCTCTCTCTTTGCTTCTTGTTGAGCCTAGCTAGAGGTTGCTCATTCATATTTATCCTTTCGAGGAACAAGTTCTTGGTTTTGCTGATCTTTTTTATTGTTTCTTTGGTCTCTATGTAGTTTATCTCCATTCTTATATTTACTATTTCCTTTCTTTTGATTACACCAGGCTTTTCTTATTGCTGTCTAATTCTTTGAGTTGTAGGTTTAGGTAATTCATTACCATTGTTTCTTGTTTTTTGCAGTAGGCTTGTAGAGCTATGAACTTCCCTCTCAAGACTGCTTTCACTGTGTCCCTTAGATTTTGGATTGTTCTGTTTTCATTGTCATTTATTGCCATGATGTTTGTTTGTTTTTAATTTCTTCCTTGATCTCTCTTGTAACCTAGACATTGTTTAACAGCATGCTGTTTAGTCTCCATATGTTTGATTTCTTTGGATTGTTTTTATGGTAGTGATTTCCAGTTTTATGTCACTGTGATCTGAGAAAATGATTAATATGATTTGTAACTTCTTGTATTTGAAGAGACTTTTCCTATGACCCAACATATG
>PVJN01026792.1:0-28705 GCA_004026805.1 Lasiurus borealis | reverse complement strand
GAAGGAGTTTTTCCTTGCCCTTCAGGGGGATGAGGAGTAACTGGGACCAGACGGCCACCAGCAGCATCACGAGGGCCCGAGAGACGCTGAAGGAATCTGAAATCAACACCCTCTCCAAGGTCAAGTGTGTGGGGAGCTCAGGTTCCAGGCCAGAGGCCGCGGCAACTCCTGGCTTCGCTGAGACGCACCGGGCAGGTTCCTGGCTGCTCCACACCCCTCACTGCCCAGCTGGGTCCGGGGCCCGTGCTGGCCGGATACACCCGCTGGGTCCCTTGCCTGCTTCCCACTCTGTGTGGTGCTGCAGGCAAAGGAAGAACTGGTACCCTGACATCCATGACAGTCCAAGGCCCATACAGTGGTACCTCGAGATACGAGTTTAATTCGTTCCGTAACCTTGAGGCGTGGGAAACTATGAGACGCTCAAGTCGCGGTAAACTGGTGGGTTGTGTGCAGCCGGCTGATTCTCTCGATTACTCCTATCTCAAATGCTGCTCGTATTTCAAAGCAAAAATCGCTCCCTCGACGACTTGTATCTCAAAAATCTTGTATGTTACGGCACTCGTATCTCGAGGTACCACTGTATTTGTTTTTTATGGCAACTCCATGCTGAGGAATTCCAACCAGCACTCCGAACGAGGCCCATCTCCCTGCAGACAGGAATGACAATTTTTTATTATTTTTTATTTTTTTATAAGTTTCTGTCAGGGTTGATGGAAAATGGCCATGGCCCTTCCACCACGGCCCTGTGGCTCCCCACGGGCCTTTTCTCTAAGTCCTGGGGTCTGTTGTGATGTCTCCTGTTTCCCATCCACAAACAAACACCTGGTACTGCTCTTCTGTCCATAGTACAGTGGTACCTCAAGATACGAGTGCCCTAACATACGAGATTTTTGAGATACGAGCAATTTTTGCTTTGAAATACGAGCAACATTTGAGATAGGAGTCATCGCGTGGATCGGCCAGCTGCACACAACCCACCAGTTTACCTCGACTCGAGCGTCTCATAGTTTCCCACACCTCAAGGTTACAGAACGAATTGAACTTGTATCTCGAGGTACCACTGTATCTGCAGAAGCACTCCCTCCAGTGGGAAGGGTTTGGCGTGTGAACCTCGAATTTTGTTTGGGAGACGCCAAGGAGACCTCTGGGATGCTATTGTGTGATTCTCTTTCCCCGCCGGCGGAAAGAGTTCGCTTTATCGAGCTAATGCGATCTCCTCCTCCTCTGAGACAGCCCAGCTCTGACTTCAAACAATTGGTGAATAAATAGCTCAGCTTCCCTCCAAGTCTTCCCAGGCGTCTCAGCTGAGGAAGGAGGGGACATGGCTTATCATTTGGATTACAATATATTTCTATCTGGAGGAAGATCTCCAAAAGCGCTAAAGTCACCTCTGTACATGCAAACAGTCTCCAGTTTAGCCCTGAAGAGTTAAAGCTTCTTCTTCTTCTCTCTTTTTTTTAAACATCCCGGAGCTTCAAAGATGTTCTATTAGACAGATGTCACGTTGATATAATAAACAGCAACGCCAAATCCAATGAATCAGGGGGAAAGAGAACCACATGCTGAGATTTCTCAGATGAAATCAGGTAATGACAGGGAAGAAAAATGAAGCCGCATTTAAAAACGGCTCCAGAGTCCAAAACTCAAGGTGTGGAGAGAGAGAGGGAGGCTTGACTACGCACGGCACTTGGTTTCGTACCCGTGCGTTTCGGCCTGATGTTCGGATTTGGGTGGAAAAGAAAGAAAATGGGATTCAAAGGGGCCCCGGGGCCAGTCCCACTTTTTGGTAAAGGAAGTTGGTCCATCAGTTGTCACGGAGGCCCCAGCCGCATCCGGGGCTCCGCGCAGGCGAGGGCTGCTGAAGGTGTTTGATGGGAGGTTTGTGAACCCGATTTGTGTTTCCAGCAGCTTCCTGGCACTGGCCATCAATTATGGTCGGGTGGGAGGACTCGGCGCTCGGCGGCGTGGATCCGGGCCGGGAGGGGACCGCTCTCCCTCCAGCTCTCAGAGGAGAGCGTGCCGGGACCTCAGGGAGGCATTCAAGGTCACACACGGGCGGCAAAGCTGTTCTGCTGGTCTGGCTCCGACAACTCTCACTTCAATCTGTGCCTATCTCGTTTTTTTTTTCTTAAAAATGTTCCCATGTCACAGCCACGTCCTGCTCCAAACAAACAGCAAGCAAGACGCCCCACCCCCCTTCCAGAAGCACCTAGCGATCCTCTGCAAATAGAGTGCGCTCGGACCCTTTGCCCCAGCCGGTCCACCTCTGGATCGCATCCTGTAAACAGGCTCAGAGTAGCGTGCAAAGATCCATGCACATTGTCTCAGCGTGTAGGAGCGGTTTCTGTCTCTATCCATGATTCCCTGGGTAACTCGAAAGGAAACTCTAGTGCATCCGAGAACACAATACCGTGCCTTTGATTTAAAGAGAGGGGTGTTCTGATGTAGAAACAGCCATGACACACAGCGAAGTGAACGGCAAACCTCAGAACCCCATTCCTTACTCACAGACGCTTTCTGGAAAGACACCCAGCTTTTAATAACGGCTATGTCTGTAGAGAGCAATATAGGAGGGGACAGGGTAATATGTACTTTTTAAAAAACAAAAAAAATATTATTACTTTTATAATGAAAAACTTTAGAATAAAGTCCCCCACTTGAATCAAGATAAATCGAATCACATGATAGGCTTTTCTTTTCTGGATTAATCACCACCAAAGTGCTTCAATTTGCAATAATAATAATAATAATAATAATAATAATAATATAATAAAGGGTTCTGTATATTTTAATGATTTAAAATCACTTCCTCTTAGATAAAAAGTGGGAACACAGGTGAAAAAATTTTCCATGCCACGTTTTGGTGACTTACCCTCAATCTGCTATAATATTCTTTCCTCTCGCCAGAGACTTAGGCCACGCCCACAAAACGTGCATGCCAAGCACTTTCAAGGGTTAAAATCACGTGGGGGTTTGGGCTTTTACTACATGGAAGTGACTGTCCTTTCGGTTTAGCAGGAAACTCTAGCACCGTGAGTTTCCCAAACAGCGAACTGGCAGTGACAGTGACCTTGACTCTGGAAGATAAAGGGCGTTTGGAGTGCAGGCTGTTTGGGCAGAATTCTCGAGGAGCACAGTCAAGAGCCACCAGGAGAGGAAGCGGGCCCTGCCTTCCAGGGCGATCCGCTCCTTATTTGGTGAGTTTGGCTTGGGTTTTGGGAGTTGGCGGTCTCAGCAAGCTGGCGCCATCCGGGGAGACCCTGCGTCTAGGACCCTCTGTCCACGGGGGTACTTCTCTGCCCAGCTCTCCTCTCCCTGGCTCCTGGCTTCCCGACCTTCTGAAAAACCCTCCCGATCCCCAAACTCTCACTTTCCCCCAACTTCCCACTCCGGGGCTCATCCATTCCCCCCACGTTCGAGGCGAGCAGGGGGGCGATTTTATGTGGTCAAGATGGATGGGGCCAGTCAGCCTCCAGTTGCCACCCCTTCAAGCACGTCTCTGCTGGCATCATTGTCACAAGCCGCGCGCAGCTCGGGCGCTTAATTAAAAGAGAGGGGCACCATACATCACTGCGCCGCGTCCTTGCTGATGCGGAGGCCGGGAGGGGACAGCCAGGGCGTCGGTCCTCCTTTACGAAGAGAGTTATTTCAGCGCGTCTCAGATAAAGGCCGGCCATTAGCAAAATTAAAAGCGGGGTGAGGCCGGTTTCGGGAAATGCGCACACGGTGGGTGCCCTCCTCCTGCCCTCCCCGGGGCGGCATCTCCCCCTGTGCCAGCTCCAAGCTGCCCATTCTTGATCTTCCCAGTTCCCCAGCTGATTAGCATAACGAGGGAGTGACAGGCGGAGGGAGAACAGCGCACTGAGATTCTGCTGATACAGCCCCAGATTAAATACGAATAAAGGTCAGCCTCTACTGAGCACGTGGGACGTGGCAGACATGGTTTCAAGCCCTTTGTACATTCATGCGTTTTAATCATTTCAGCCACTCTTATGGGGGGTGTATTGGGGAGGGGGGGCGGGAAGCAGTATTTCCCTGAGCACATTGCCACCTCCTGCGTGCCTTCTGCGAGGTTTCTCGGTGACTATTCAAGCCCACCCTGCCAGGTTCAGGAAGTGAAGCCCCATTTTGCAGATGAGCAAACGGAGGCTGGGAGAAGTGACATTCACTGGTCCCGAGCTGCACTGTCAGCGAGTGAAGGAGCCAAGCGTCACCCTGAGCTCTTCCTTCTGGCAAACAGTACGAATCCTGGGGGACACGCAGGGAGCGGACGGTGGGGGCCAAGGTGAGTAGAGGGTGAGAACGTGGAGGTGAGAACGTGGGCCGCTAGCCGAGGAGAAGACACTGACCAAGAGCGAAGGGTCCCAAAGCGGGAGAGAGAAAGAGACCGAGGTCACAGAGAGGGGCTGGCTTCAGACGCAGGGGCCAGAACGCTGGGTGAGGGGCTGCGAGCTTCCCTTGGGAGGCAGAGGGCCCCCATCGCTGAGGTCTGAGTACACGCTGCTTGCCAGGGAGATGCCCACGCTCGCGAGGGGTCCGGGCCCGAGGCCGGGGTGGGCCCCCGGGAATGAATGAGAAACCGTGGGCGCCGCTCCCGGAGGGAACCCCCGCGGCCTGCCCTCAGGACTGGATTGCTTCTGACAAATCTGTGGGGTCTCCTTTCATACTTGAGGATCAAAGCCTTGGAATCTGAACCACGAACCGAGCAGACACGAAAAAGCAGGGGCATTTGCATTTAAGAGGCAGGGAGTAGCTGGGCTGACAGATCACGTACTTAACGGGCTGAGACAGGGATGCACGGGTGGGGTGGGGGGTGGGGACCCAGGAAAGACAGTGAAGGCACAGATGGCAGGGAGATACCCGGATTGAGAATGTGCCGAGGAAATGATCCACTTGGACAAATCTTTAGACAAAAGAATATTCTACAAGCCAGAGGCCTGAGTGCCCGTCCTGATGGTTTCCTTTTCCTAATTTTTACATCCGACCAACCAGCAAGTCTCATCATTTTTACACCCAAACATCCCTGTTACCCACTTCTCGTTCTCCCTGGTGGGACCCCACCCAGTCACCCCCTCTTCCGGGGCTGCCCCAATCCCTTTGGGCTCTTCCTGCCAACTCTCCACCTTGGAGCCCGAGGGCTCTTTTACAAACATAAACATGACTAGGTCACCTCTCATGTAGATTCTGGAAAGGCTTCTGATGAGTCCTTGGACGAGGCCAGGCATCAGCAAACTGTGGCCAAGTTCCCGGACACAGCCACGCTCCTGCATGCGTGGACAGCCCACGGCTGGAGCTGAGAGCTGCAACAGAGTCTGTCTGGCCCTTGACAGAAGACGTTTGCCAACCCGTGGACTAGACGAGAGTCCTTCCCACGGTCCACTCGGCCCCGTGTGATCAGATCCCGCCTGCTCCTCCCGCCTCTCCTCCATCATCCCTGACCCTCTGGCTTCTGGCGCTTCAGTTGTCCTGGTCAATGTTCCTTGCTCGCTCGCTCGCAGGGACCACAAATGTGGGGGCTAAGTGACCGTGCCTGGGCAAGGCCTGCAGAGCACCCTAACTCTGTATGTTTCTGGGGGGCAGGCCTTCTGGACTCGGGGCACTGCCAGCCCCGGTCTTTGTCAGGCCTGCCCTTCCTGGGTCCAGTACCTTCCCGGTCTTTCTTCCTTAACCCCTCCCTTTAGGAATGAGGCCCAAATCAGCTGCCACCCCTCCTTTCAACTCAAACCAGGGTAACGGATACAGGGGCCTTTGAGTTTTGAGTCTTACTTCTAAGTGAGAAAGTCTTCCCCCTTTTCAAAGCCACACACACAAAATATTTTGGAGCTCAGCTAGTGCTGGAAAACTGAGAAAATGCCAGCCCCGGGGTCAGCCCGTGAACCGGGATGGGGAGGATCTGGAACTTCCCCCAGCTTTTCCCGAAACACGCCACCCCAAAGTGATTGGCACAGAGTATGCTTCAGCCACAGGGTGTTCCATGGCGACTGTGCCTTGTTCCAGGAGCAGTGACTCAGAATTCAGGTTCGTCATAACTCGAAAAGCCAAAGAGCAGAAGTCCGAGTCCACCCACCCAGCCGTGGGGGAAGTGGGGACCCCATGTTTCCAGGATGCAGTTGGAGGAGGGAGTAGACAGAGTCATTCCATTACGCAAGACCACTGCCTGGGTTCGGCTCTCCCCACTTCCCACGGGGCCTCGCAGAGCCCACTCCCGGAGCGGTATTTCTAGCCTCTAATTCATCTTCCCTGTCGCCACACCATGTTTCTTCAATCTGGACCTGACTGTGCGCACGCCCTGTTGGAGAACCTTTGGCTTGCTTTTGTTTAATCAAGTCCACTCATCAACAAAAACCACCCAGTTGAAGAATGGGCAAGGGATTAGAACAGACTTTTCTCCAAGAAGATAAAAAATGGCCAACAGCCACATGAAAAGATGCTCCACATCACTGGTCATCAGGGAAAGGAAAGTCAGAACCACAATGAGATAGCACGCTACACACTTCAGGATGCCTGCTATGACGAAATTGTTTCCCGATAATAAGTGTTGGCGAGGATGTGCAGAAACTGGAACCCTTGGGCACGCTTGCTGGGGAATGGCTTGGTGGCTCCTCACAAAGTTCAAAATGGAATTACCACATGCTCTGGCAATTCTGCTCCTGCGTTTATACCCAAAGGAACCAAAATCAGGGGCCTGGAGAGATGTGTTGCGCATCCACGTTCATAGCATCATTATTCATGACAGCCAAGAGGGGAAGAAACCCAAGTGTCTATCAACAGACGAACGGACAAATGAAATGTGTGTACGGACAATGGGCAGTTATTTAGCCTAAAAAAGGAAGGAACTTCTGGCAACATGGGCAGACTTTGGGAGACTATGTTAAGTGAAATAAGCCAGACACAAAGGACAGATCCTCTATGATTCCACTTATAGGAGGTACCTGGAGCCATCAGGTTCACAGGGACAGAGTGTAGAGTGGTGGCTGCCACCGGCTTGGTGTGGTGGGGGGAGAGGGCATGAGTTTCAGTTTGCAAGATGAACAGTTCTAGAGATGCTTGTACCACAATGCAAATATACTTAACGCTATTGAATGGTACACTTAACATAGTTAAGGTGGTACATTTTATGTGATGTGTAGTGTGCCACAATTTATGGAAAAGATATAAAGTCCAAGGTACCTGACATTCAATACCCAAGACCACTCAACAGTCAACTTGTTTAATCAAGTCCACTCATCAATTGGGTGCTTTTTGTTGATGAGTGGACTTGATTAAACAAGTTGACTGTTCTACCTCATCTCCCGCTTCTTCTTGGGATGACCTCACTGGCCACCCCCAAAACTCACCATACCCTTTCACATCTCTGAGACTTTGCTCAAACTATTTCCAGAAGTGTCTATTTCCCCAGATGCTTGCCAGATGCCTCTCGCTCATTCTGTTGACCCCTCATTGAGTTTAGCATCAAAGTCACTCTTTCCTGTGGCCCACGAGGCCCTTTGGGATGTTGCCCATGGACCACTTGCCCTCTTGCTCCCTGCTCAGCAATCACACTGGCCTCCACAGTTCCTGGAGCACCCCTATTCTTTCCTGCCTCAGAACACTCTGTGCCCCCTTCCCATGGCTAGTGGCTCCCAAATCCCTACGTTTCAGCCTCACTCTCCAAGAGACACATGAAAACATGATCAAAGTCACTAATTATCTGAGAGATGCAAATCAAAATGACAATGAGGTACCATCTCATACCTCTCAGAATGGCAGTCATCAACAAATCAACAAATGACAAGTGCTGGCGAGGATGCGGAGAAAAAGGAACCCTCGTGCACTGCTGGTGGGAATGCAGACTGGTGCAGCCCCTGTGGAGAACAGTATGGAGTTTCCTCAAAAAACTAAAAATGGAACTCCCATTTGACCCAGTAATCCCACTCCTAGAATATATCCTAAGAAACTAGAAACACGAATCAGAAAGGATATATGCACCACTAGAAATACTAAAGGAATCTACAGGCAGCAAAATTATTCACAGCAGCACAATTTACAATAGCTAAGATTTGGAAACAGCCTCGGTGCCTGTCAGCAGATGAGTGGATCAGAAAACTATGGTACATCTACACAATGGAATACTACGCTGCCATTAAAAAGAAGGAATTCTTACCATTTGCAGCAACGTGGATGGAATTGGAGAGCATTATGCTAAGTGAAATAAGCCAGTCAATGAGAGAAAAATACTACATGATCTCACTCATGTGTGGATAATAAAGAACATTATAAACCGATGAAAAAAATGATAGATACAGAGGCAGTAAAGCATCAAACAAACTGTCAAATTACAGCGGGAAGGTTAGGGAGAGGTGGGGTAGATAAGAGATCAACCGAAGGACTTGTATGAATGTATGTAAGCATAACCAATGGTCGCAACATGTATGGGAGTAGGGTGGGGAGGAGGCAATGGGAAGATATGTACACATGTAATACATTAATAAAACAATTGAAAAAAAAATCTCTAGCATTTGACATTCTACATTCTCCTTTGGAGAATTTCTTAAAAATGTTTTAGACATTTAAACAGCCAGGAGTGAGTCTAATGAATATTTTAGGTGCTATTTTACTTAAAATAGAACTGTTGGAGCCAATGCGTTTTCCCATCAGCTCTCCCATTCTTTCTGCATAATATCTCTGGAAGGAAGCTGGACACACACACTATTTTACGGAGGAGAGAACAACCCAGGCTGAGGCCATCTACTACCTTTTCCCAAAGACCCTGGGCTGGTCAAGGTCACACACCTTTGACCCTCCCTTAGGTTATAAGTCATTGGCCTGCACCCGATAATAAAGAATAATGTATTCATTAAGACTATTGAGTATGATCATGAGAGCAGCTAAGACTTGGTGAGGGCACTGCTAACACTGTTGCCAGAACTTGCTCGATCCTCACTTTGACCCTGGGAGTCTGGCGCTCTTATTGTGTCCATTTCATAGATGCGGAAACAAAGGCTAGTAGAGGTGAGGTCACCCGCTCAAGGTTACACCTCAAGTGCTTCCCAGCCCCATGGAATGTCCTGCAATAATAATAATAACAATAATAATAATAATAATAATAATAATAATAGTAGTAGTAGTAGTAATAGTTATTATGGTTGCTATTGTTCCAATGGCAGTTGCTAACATTTACTGACGGCTTACCGTGTGCCAAACAACCATGTTGGGCATTTTATATGCTTTGAATCATTTAATCACCGGGACAACCCTGTGAGTTGGGGCAATCGTGACCTTCTCTTTACGGACGAGGACACTAATGACCCGAGAGATGCAAATGAAAACGATTTACCACCCTATCCAAAGCTGTGTTGACAACTACCCAGTGGCAGAGGTGGGATTCGAACCCAGGCACACGCCAGAGCCAGTGTCGGCATGGGTCGGAGAGAGCAGGGAGGAGATCCTGCGTGACTGGGAGTGAGACTGCGCGGGGTTGACATTTTCTCAGGTGATCAGGACGAATGGAGTTTGAGACAGGCAGGGCTTAGCTGGAGCCTGCATGAGACGTCCATGCGTACATGTAAGCCTGGCTCCCATGGGGAAGGGAATGGCGGGAAGACCATCATACTGGCTCTTAGGCCCGAACTGAAAGGAGTTTCTGTGGGAAATGGACAACTGGGCAGTGGCCAGGCTGGCCTCCACTGCCGGGGGCTCTGGCCTTGGTTTATTCCGGGGGCCTCCCTCCTTGGGGGCCACACCCGCATCAGGGCCTGGTGTGTGCCCTCAGGGAAGGGGCGGGGAGACCTGGGAACCCAGGACCTGCCGCGCCTCACTCTCCTGAGCCAGAAATGAGGCCCCTCTGCAGGTGGAAGAAGCAGCTTGCTGGGGAGAAGAGGAAATACAGACTCCGAGGCCTCCCCCTGACCACTCAGCACCAGCGGGGTGAGGACGGGGAGTGTGAGCACCGTGCCCCGCTTTAATGTTCCCTGCACAGGCCTGCCAGGAGAGAGGAGCATGGCCAACAGGCAAACAGGCAGATACAGGCGGGAGCACACGGCTTATTGCTGGCCCGTGTCCAGTGTGGCCTTGGCCGCTGCTAGCCCGTGACTCTGAGCAGTGACGCAACGCTCTCCCAGCCCCGCTCCGTCTCTGCACAGGCAGGTAACGGCCCCCCTGGGTCCGAGTGGGGGGCGGTGTGGAGGCTGGAGGAGGCAGAGCCCTGAGAGAGCATCTGGCATGCAGGGCGCGCTCAGCCAGTGCCAGCCTCTCCTGTGACTGCACTGGTAGAATTAACGAGGGGGTCGGGGCACTGTCCTCCCCTCCAGGCTGGACACAGCGCTGCTCAGGGGGCCAGGGGCCGCCTGCCGCTCAGTTCACACGAGAAGGCGAGTTCCGTTTCTGGGGATTCTCAAACTGGGGGGCCCCGGATACACCGAGTCCTCTGTCCTGTTTCACAGAGCCTTGTGCCACGAGTGGGGTGCATCCTGGTGTGTCAGATGTGGGCCCGTGGAGATGGAACCTCCTATTTCAGAGGGGAGTGCTGCAAATCCACAGCCCCAAAAGCACCCCCGAATCTCACGGGCTGGCAGGCCTCTGCCTCCCTCAGCAATACCATCTCCTGCCAGTGCTGACTACCAGCCACACCCCCATCAGGGGGTGCCCAGGGGACCCTCCAACTGCCCCCCTGTCTGCCCAGGATTTGGCAGGAAGGAAACACAGGCAGAGATCAGACTCCCCGGAGCAATGCATCTATGCATCCGTCCATCTGTCCATCCGCCCGCCCGCCCGCCCCCACTGCAGACATTACTGTCCATCTGTTCTCTGTGGACACTGTGGTCGTACCTGAGGATGCAGGGGTGGGCACCCCTGAGCCAGAGCGGGAAGTGGGAGAGAGACCTTTCCCCCACCGGCTCCTCCATCACCGTCTCAAGTCGCAAGTTCAGAGCTTGGAGAGGAGCGCTCTCTGGGGAAGGGACAGTGTGTTCTGAGAGCGCGGGATAAGGGCCGTGACCCGGGCAGTTTGGGGACCTCACAGCCAGAGGCCCGGCCTGCTGGCCTCAGCGGCTCTGCCCCACGTGGCAGCGAGTGCAGACGGATGAAGCAGTGCCGGTGGCCAGAGCTTCGTGGCGGGGCTGTCTGTCAGCACGGGGAGCGCTGCCCAGGACACGCCGGCCCCAGAGGACTCCTGAGGCGGCTTTAGCAGCTTCCTGGCCATGTTTGCACCTTGTACGCAGGCACCGGAGCCAGACTCTCAAAGACCCTTTGACATTTCCCTCTGAGTCATGGAGCCGAGTGCCTGCTGCCTCCTGGCCAGGGATCCTGCCTGCTGGCCAGGCGCACGGCCATCGCAGTGTTCCTGGTGGTGGCTGGGGGGAGAGGATGGCGGAGGTGAGCAATTTCAAATGGGGGGAAGGAACAGGACGATGCTTTGTCACAGGATCGCAGACTGGAGGGGAAGGGAGGCTGCCGGCTGCAGGCTAGTGGCTGCCGGGACCAGCTGGTACCACTTCTCTCACTTCAGCCCAAATCTCAACTCCCTACCCCATTCCTGACACTTCTCTGTTTGGTAGAAGGCACCCCCAATTTCCACGTCAGTGAGCCCTCTCTGCTCTGTCACTGCTGTCCAGACTCCTCGCAGACTGCAAAGGTCTGGTCTCTCCCTCTCAGGCAGGCAGCTAATGTGTGGCGTGGGTAAGCAACCAGTGATCACGGAGGGGAACAGACCTCCGGCCAGACCCAGCTCCTACCTGTCTGCCGGGGGCCAATTTTACCCTCTCCGTCTGTAACCAGGAATTTAAAATGGGGAAGTGTGCCTCCCAGGGCTGCTGTGAGATTGCAGGAGAGAAAACATTCATCCGTCCATCCACCCACCCATCCATCCATCCATCCATCCACCCATCCATCCATCGGGCTAATAGTTACAGAACCTGTTGCGGGGAGACACAGAGATCAATGTCCAGGGAAGGAGCAGAGCATCCCTGCAGACTGATGAAGTCAAGGAAGGCTCCCTGGAGGAGGTGTGGGCAGCCCAGCCCACAGTGCACGGTGCAGTGTTGGCCTTCAGGGGATGTCAGGCTGGTGGGTGAGACAGACTGACACTGCCCTGCGGTCCCAGGGACAGGTGGCTGCAGAGCCACACAGGAGGAGGGGCAGGCGTCCTGATGGAAGACCAACCGGCCTTTGAGATGGAGTCAGAGTGTTTTAGGAGGGCAGAGCGCCCGTGCAGGGGTCTGCAGGCCAGAGAGCCTGTCTGGGGAACTGAAACAACAGCCGTGAGTCATGATTGACTATCCTCGAGCACTTACGGTGGGCCAGGCTCCGCACTAAATACATTACACATATTATCTCTGATCTTTAACTACAAAACAGCAAAAAGAATAGCTCTATAAGGCAGGTCTTGCCCTCATATTGCACTGATCCTGTGGAGAATGGTTTGGGCGGGGATGGGAGCGCATGGGGAGAGGTCACGGAGGAGGCTGCAGTCCAGGGAACAGGCGGTGGCGGAGGGAACAGCAGTGGCTCAGTGACATGCCTCAGAAGTACCATCGACTAGACTGATGAGGTGCGGAGCGGGGCACAGGGCAGGTGGTGGCTAAGATGGCCCTGGCCTTGGGCAGCTGGAGGGGAGGTTCTGACGTTCTCTGAGCCTGCGCACCGGAGGCCTCTGGGATTGGGGAGGAAGGTCACAGACTCGGGTGAGGACCTCAGCTGGGCCCGTCACCAGCTGTACGACCTCCCTGAACCCTGGTTTTCTTTCCCGAACAGCAGGGTCATCGGCAGCTTCCTTGGGCTTCTTTTAAGGATTAGAATGAAGAATGGCGTCTAGTACAAGGCCTAGCGGATGGAAGTCTCTAATAAATGCCAGCCGTCAGAAGCATGATTCCTATTTTCTAACGCCATCCGTCTGAGTCGCACGAAAGCTCCTGATCTCAGGGACTTTGGCTGGAACTCCTGGCTTCCAGAACGCAAGTACTCAGCGGCCATCATCAGTACCTCACAGACACTGCGGGTCTGTGTATTTATTATGGTTTCACCGCCAGCATGTGGCAGGACAGTCCCTGTGCTAACATTTTCCTGACACGTAGGAGTCAACCACTTGGAGGAAGGCTGAATTTCTAATTCACGCAATTTGCCGTAATTCTGTCCACGATGAGAAAATATGAGGTGCATTCCGGCAAAATACTAGGCAGGAAAAACGCCTTAAAAAATTCTGTCAGCCTTGAACCAGGAGTATGGATGGATTTTAGCACCTAACCTTTATAGAGAACGTTTGATTTTAATACCAGACATTAGTGCTAGAGAAGAGAGGGGCGGCATTTAACAGGAAATAAGGTGAGAAATACCTATAAAGTGCTCGGCGCATTTCCTGGTACCGGGTTAGTGACAGATACACGGTGCCACGATCGCACCGCGGCTAACGAGGCATCGTCGTGTTCTAGAATAATCCCCGAGGACTGTCATTTGTAAGAACCCTCTCAGGGCGCTTCTAGACACCTCGATTTGATTTTTAGTCTCCTCTCTCACTTCTGCGTTATTCTTTTCTCTCTATAATAACTGTAGCAGAAAAGTAATCTCCAGTTTGGAAGATAGAGATATTTGTGCAACAGGAAAGACACGACACACCCCCAGGTCCGCTGCAGGACAATGACAGGAGAAAAATGTCCCCTCCCCCCAGGTATATGAACCCCTAGGGACAACCCAGGAAGGGACGCCCAGGGACAGGCATGCAGAGGACCAGAAATACAGAACAAAGAAGGACCCAAGGCAGGCAAAGCAGCCGAAGGCCAGGGGGAGGCACTGGCCCACAGGAAGTCCGGTCCGGTGGGAGGTGAGGGCGGGGCTGAGGAGCCGGGTCCTCAGGTGTCACTGATGTGCTTGGGGACATCTTGCCGTGCGAAGCCAGTGTCTCCTGGCTCCCGATTTACTACATTGAAACGGGTGACAGAAAGGAGCACAGGTGTGCACCTCGCTCAGGAATTCCCGCTGGAACTGCTGTCTGGTGAACGGCCCAGCAATACAGCCAAACTGGTAGATTGTCACACTTTAATTTTTAAAAAAATATATTTTATTGATTTTTTATAGAGAGGAAGGGAGAGGGATAGAGAGTTAGAAACATTGATGAAAGAGAGACATCGATCAGCTGCCTCCTGCATGTCCCTTACTGGGGATGTGCCCACAACCAAGGTGCATGCCCTTGACCGGAATCGAACCTGGGACCTTTCCGTCCACAGTCTGATGCTCTATCCACTGAGCCAAACCGGTTTTGGCAGGTTCTCACACTTTAGACGTTTGGAATTGTTGCTAATCCAGAAAGGCTTATGATGATCTAAGTCAATCATTCTAAGAAGAAAGTCTTGGCTAAGCAACATACTAATGCAGACATGTCTCACTAATGCAGACATGTCAGAAAAAGTTAGCTCTCAAAGCACACCGGACACCTGGACAGCTTTAGTGCTCGCCCGTAAAGTCGCTTTTGCTCATCTTTTGCTGAAAGACATATACACATACAGTGGGACGGGTCTTTTTCCATAAGTGTTCTAGAATCAAGAATTGTCTTAAATGCACATGATCTACTTTTATGAAAGTACTTTGGCATACAAAAAAAGGAAAATGTAAGACCATGTTTTATGCTATCAGTATTATTTTCCCTCTATTAATCATTGTAACAGCTACCACCAATAATAAAAAAATATATAAAACATTAACCATAACAGCTACCATTAATTAAGCACTTAAGAGATGTTTCATATATCACTTAATATATTCTTTCCTTTCTTTCTTTTTAATATATTTTATTGATTTTTTACAGAGAGGGAGACGGCTAGAGAGTTAGAAACATCGATTAGAGACATAGATCAGCCGCCTCCTGCACGCCCCCTACTGGGGGTGTGCCCGCAACCAGGATACATGCCCTTGACCGGAATCGAAACTGGGACCTTTCAGTCCACAGGCCGACGCTCTATCCACTGAGCCAAACCGGTTTCGGCTTAAGATATTACTAGTATCTAACTTACATCCCCATTTTCTAAGTGAGCAGACTGAGAGGAGGGGTTCAGTTGAACAGCCAGGGTTCCCCAGGTAGTAAGCGGTGGGGATTTGCAGGGATCAGATGAAGTCTGGGGCCTGCGTGCTCTCAGCAGACGGGAACGCAGCGGCGGAGGAGAAGGGAAAAGCTAAATAAAACTGTCAGACCATAAACGAGAAGTGTCAAAATGAGATGCAGGTGAAAAATGCTAACGGAGGTAACAGCCCTGGGTAAGTGCCACCGGCTGGCTTGGTAATAGCAGGTTTGTTGCGTGCGGGTCTTTGTCTTGGAGAAGTATGATGGCCGCCCGGGGCTTAAGAACGAGAAGACGGGCATGATGGACTGTTTCTGGAGGGTGGCTCCTCCCGGTCTGTCATGTTGAATGCCAGATGTCACGGTCCTTCCTGCGGAGTGGGGATGCCAGACAGAGCGCGTGGTGCCCCACGCTGCGGCTGCAGATCAGTAATTAGGAAGGACCACACGCTTGACTCTATTTATCACCATTCATATTCAAATGACGTCCCTGATAGCAAAGCAGGAAAAAACACACACACAAAAATCCACCAACCCAGCATCTCCAAGACACATACAGTTATAAAGTACTTTCGCCATCTCTGTTAGAAAATAAAATAAATGGAAGCAACTATAGAGTCTTCAGCTTCTTTTACAGCCTGGCCTATTTTGCAAACGCCGACCGTCGTATGAAAGGTATCAACAAGACGAGGGTGATTTAGTTCCAACCCGGAGACGTGAAATAAACGGCGAGGCAGGTTGCATTAAATCAATCCCAGCGCGAATCTTCCCGATATCAAATCTGGGCTGTTTGGGACAGTTTTATTTGCTAATAAGCCTAATAAATTGAGAGCTGCCAGGGCAGTCATAAGACAGGTACCTTGAATAGGATAAACGATGTTACGAACGCGGTTTGCAGCAAGCAGACGCGGCAGAGGGTGGGGCTGTGAGGAGGAACGCCATGTCTTAGTGTGACTCTGGCTGGTCTTTGGGGGCCTGCGGATGGAAGCCTCAGGACCCCCAAGGACTGCTGTCATTCCGGAGTGAGTTATAGTCCAACAGGAGACGCCCTTAAGAAAGCAAACTAGCCCCGGGTTTTGGACAATTAAAAACCTAGTCAGTTTTAACGTTGGAAACCGATATTCTTGTTTGCCTGCTTGTTTATTTCTCATTATCCAGGCCTTTGGAATCACCGGGAATCTGTCTACCATCTAATGTTGTTTTGCTTTTTTGGGGCTCCGCAAAGTTTGCAATGGATGCTTTTCTTGTCTCCCATCTCTCCCCGGTTTTCTAATGAGTTCTCATCGGTGACTGAAATCCAGATGAGAAGTCCATTCAGCTCTCGGTTGGAAGCACAGCCGAGTGCAGTCAGAGGTGAGCTCGAACTCTGCCTCCACACGCTGACGAGAGCAGGTCATGTCACCCATCGGAGACTCGCCTTTCTCTGCTCTCTACCAGGAATAATAAGAGCTATTCCTTAGGGTACATTTTAGCATTAACGGGATATTCTTTGTAGGGTGCTTACACAGTGCCTGGCACATAGTAAGTGCTCAGTAAACTCTAGCTAGTGTTATTTCTATGCTGTACCTAAGTACAGTCCTCCTTGGTATGAATGTTGGGTTCAAGGCTTATTCCTACGTGGAAAAACAAACAGAAATCCAGTCTCTAACTTGCCTCTTTCAGACAAAAGAGTGAGGAATTGTAATTTTCCATGTGAATATTCTCACCTCCCTAGACACACAAATCATGGAAAGGGCCCAGTTTTGGGAGCTGGATACATCAAAGGCCAATGGCCATGTCTACTTGAGTGGGTTACAGACCCCCCACTGAACACAACTTTTCTCCTCTGGTACAATGGTAATAATAAAAATATTTATCTTGTGGTGTTTATTTTCAGGATTAAATAAGGTTATTTATACAAAAGGAGTCTGCAAATTGTTAAGCTTTGGACCTGTGATGTCTTCTTTTAGCCTCTGGCATGGGCCTGGCACATAACAAGCAGTCAGTGGAGAGCCTGTTAGCTGTCCCTCTGATTCACCATCTCTGCACCATTCTCAATGTAAGCAGTTGGTATATAGTGTGGGGGAAGGGAATAGGGCTGGTCTCCAGGGAGACCACACAGCCCAGGCCTGGCCTAGCTGCATCCCTGGCAACTGTGGGCACATGACCAAGCCAGACCCAATCAGAAGAAGGGCCAGAACTTTTATAGAAACTACGGGGGAGAGGGGCTCTTTTTCTTCTGCCAGACACCATGCTGAAGAGATAAGTGGGGAGATACTGAGAGCCCCCATTTAGAAAAAGTTCCAAGGGTATTATTATTAAGCTATTAGCTCCAGCCTTTCCCGAACCCCTTGAATTTTTAGTTTCATGAGCCGATACGTTTCCTTTCCTTTTTTTGGAAAAGTCATTTTGAATTTGGGTTCTATTATTTGTAGATGAGAGTCCTGATTATACTTCAACAGTCTATATTGGTTTTGTTTGTTTACCTGCTTCTTTAACCTTGATTGCAAGCTAAATGTGCGTTAAGGACTAACTATGTGTACAAAATGTTGTATCTGTGCGCAGTTCCTCTTGGGGAAAAGGGTATATAGAATCATTTGTCGGTAGCAATCTGGATTTCTGCTCATGCACACACCTTTCTTTCCTGTCAAGTTAGCTTTCGCCCTCATCTTGACTGTAATTGCCCCCTGAATATATTAATCTCCTAAATCTAAAGACTTTTTGATCATAGTCTCCTTGACCTTCCCTGAGTGTCTTGAATTGCTGATCACCAAATGAGGCCATCAAGATGGTACCGGACAAAAAAAAAAGGACTGACCGGCTGGTCTCGTTGTGCCTCTCAAGGCCTCTGGAGTTTTGTGAGGTCACCAGAGTCCAGGGTCAGGATGGTAAAGAGATGCCAATCTCGCTAGCCAATTCTTGGCACTTGCTGGTGGCTGCCTGGAGGTCAGCTTTGAGATGTGTTGAAAGTGCAAGCACAGGCTAAGTAGAGATGTGTGTGATGATCCATTAGCAATGGGCTTACGAGGGAGAAGTCAAGGCATTGCTGATCCCTAAAAGACATAAGGAGCTCACATATACCTCCTCAGATCGATTTATTGATTATTGATTTCAGAGAGGAGGGGAGAGAGAAAGAGAGATGTAATCCTCAACGATGAGAGAGCATCGTGGATCAGCTGCCTCCTGCATACCCCACACTGGGCTTCCAGCCCGCAACCCAGGCATGTACCCTGACCGGGAATCCAACTGTGACCTCCTGGTTCATAGGTGGATACTCAACCACTGAGCCACACCGGCCAGGCCCTCCTCAGAATTTTAATTCTTTCCAGAGGAGTTTGGGGCCCCAATAAACGAAGCCATGCTAAGTGAAATGACAAGAGATTGGCTGGTAACTCACATCTTTTCACTGACCCTAACATCCCTATTTCTAACGCCCAGATCCTCAGAAGTGGCTCCAGCATTTATTCTAGAATGGTGAAGTGATGACCAATTTCTTCAAGGACGGACTCTGACGAATGTGCCAGAAGAATGGTTTGGGGTAACCCGCAAAGAACAGATCCATGATGTTTTCTTCATGAAAAATTTCCCTCGGCTCGGGAAGAAAATATTTAGCAACTCAATTGGTTGTTCAAAACTGATACCTGATGTGTTACTCATGGTAAGTAGAGGAAGGAAACTGATCTCAACCTTGATTGCAAGCTAAATGTGCCTTAAGGACTAAATATGTGTACAAAATATTAACCTGGCCAGGTTAATACAAATATTCAACTGCCATGAGCTGGACGCATCTTTTATGTTAAAGATACACAGGTAAACTGAGTTCACATGTGCTTGTGGCACGCTAGGCTAGCAGCTGTGAGCGGTAACCTCAGTTCGGGGACCAGCTCGTGGGGTGACCATGGATTAACCTCTCTCGAGTCCCAGTGTCATTATCTGTAAAAGCATCATCATAATTGCCTATCTGTCCCAAAGCGCCGCCGTGGGGGTCAAATGAGAAATGGGGAGCGCTTTGGAAAGGCAGGAGACGTTATGCAAACGCAGCGCATTACACGGGCACGCACTCCCCAAACAGGCACATGGGCGCTGCTCCGAGAATGAATAATCCATGAGGCCGAGGGTCTCCGGTCCACTCTGATCGATAATCTCCCCCTCCACGCTCACCCGGAACATGAGGGACAGACGTCTGGAATTAGTGCTCTGACAACAGCCACAGTGGCACTGAAGAACGGGGCCGAGAAAGGGAAAACAAACAGAAACCGCTGACAGTTGCCTTTAAGCCACCAACTCCATCTGAACAAAACACCTTGGCGAATCCCCGCGCGGTGATTCAATAAACAAAGCCATTCACTCGGTTTTACCCGCCCCCCCAAGTCCTGGGTGGCCCGGCCGTGAGCATTGTGAAGGTTCACTTGCTTATGCACGGCCCCCATCCGAGGACTAATCTTTTTATAATGAACGTAATCCAGTTAGAACTCCCTGGAATGGCCACATGTCAGAGTAATTGGATAATGGCCTGCGATTTCGTAATTATGCCTACTCTTCAGGCAGAGCTGGCTTGAGTCTGCCCGCCCTCCCCTTCCCCCCCTTGCTACCCCTGACAACCCTTCCCAGGGATAAAGCTGAGGCCAGGGGAGAGAGAGAGAGAGAGAGAAAGAGTCACATGAGCTCTGTCAGGGGAAGCGGGGAGGGGACAGGGGTGCAGGCGGGAGAGAGCTGAGAGAGAGGGAAAGGGAAGAGAGGCGGAGAGCCGCTGCTCCTGGTAACAATCTATCTGTCTCTCTCTTAATGGGCTGCTCCTGGCGGTAAGGAAGGGCAGGCTTCGGAGGCGGCGGTGTCTCTGCACCGTGGGGAGGAGCAATTAGCCCCGTTGAGAAGATGGTTTCGGATAATCCTGCAGCTGCGCGGCACCGCTTCCCCCCTCATTTTCCAATTTGCCTCCCCCCGCCGAGCCTGCCGCACTCGCCTCTGCCCTCCCCTCGCCCTCAGACACAAAGACGCAGGCCTCTCTTGGGGCACTAGGCCCGCAGCGCTCAGAGAGGAAACGGGGTTGAGGCTGCGGTGATGGAATTAAGATGCTAAACGCGTTCCCTAAAAAAAACCCAGAAATCCCCAATGCACTGTAAAACGGAAGGGGGGCCTTCCACTCCCAGGGTGCTCGTTGCCTGTCTAGGGTGGGGGCGGTGAGCAAGGCTGGGCTTGCGGGCCCCTCAGCTGCGTGACGTGGGTCCTGGGTAGCTCTTTCATACCGAGGGGGCTCCTGCTTGAATCCCTGACTTGCTCAGAGCTGAGAATGGTGGGCCCACTTCCATACGCCCTTTTCAATGCACAGAAGAGGGTCTGTGCCTCCAGTCACCTAAAGCAGCGGTTCTCAACCTGTGGGTCGTGACCCCGGCGGGGGTTAGAACGACCAAAACACAGGGGTCGCCTAAAGCCACGGGAAAATACATAATGCCTATCAGGTATTTACATTCCGAGTCATAACTGTAGCAAAATTACAGTTTTCAAGTAGCCACCAAAATTATTTTTTTGGTTTGGGGTCACCGCAACATGAGGGACTGTATCGTGGGGTCACGGCATTAGAAAGGTTGAGAACCACTGACCTAAAGAATGCTGATGAGGCCAAAACCAGTTTGGCTCAGTGGATAGAGCATCGGCCTGCGAACTGAAGGGTCCCAGGTTTGATTCCGGTCAAGGGCATGTGCCTTGGTTGTGGGCACATCTCCAGTGGGGGGTGTGCAGGAGGCACATCCATGTCTCTCTCTCATCGATGTTTCTAACTCTCTATCCCTCTCCTTTCCTTTCTGTAAAAAATCAATAAAATATGTTAAAAAAAAAAAAGAATGCTGATGAGATGGAAGGGCAGGACCCCACCGGGGAGGGGCCTGTGACCCCAGAGGAGAGGAGGCAGGAGGAGGGGCGCACAGTACCTCTCCCCAGCTCGGTGGGTCTGCAACACGGGTGATTACTGAGTGTGCAGGGAGTGGGCGCTGGTAGAACCGGCAGCTCCTGGCACCGGAGCCAGACTCCGGGGTAACACTCACACTGCCTGAAGCCGCACCACGCTGGTTGGTACCGGGCGCTGTTTTAATGCTTTCTAACAGGACACCTCCTTCCAGGCAGGAAAACCCAAAGCAGCGCAAAGGCTTCTGGGTGGAGCCCCATCTCATGGTGCTGGAGAGGCCCACAGTCTGGCCTCCCTCCGGCACGGGGTCCCCTCCCTTCTGCTTGGAGCTCAGTTCACGCGCTTGCCTTTTCACATGTGCGAGGTCTGCTCCCAGTTATTCCAAACAGATCAACGCCGAGACAGGAAATAAATCCCCGACCGCTTTAGGGCTCAGCGGTGCATCCTTCCAACGCCAGGAGCAAAACGCGCGCACATGTGGCTCTCGAGGAGGAAACGCAAAGCCCAGCGAGAGGAAAAGGGGGCGAGGGTCCTGGCGGGTCCGGGCCCAGTCTCTTGATTAGTTCTGATCTGAGCGCCCGGGTTTCCTTCCTTGATTGGATTAGAGACCAGCTTTTCCTCCCCGGCTGGGCCTGGCGGGCTGGCTGCGGCCTCCTCCTACATTCCTGGCGAGAATAATAGCATCTCGGGCGCATTATTCCCGTTTCATTCTTAATGCTGCGAGGGAGTCCCCTTAATGCCGGCGATGGGACTGGCTCGGAGGCCGGAGGCAGCCTGCCCAAGTTCACGGCCCGCTTAGCGAGGCTGGGGAGTGAGCTCACATCCCTGCCCTGGGCCACGGCCCCCGGAACCTCCTCCACTGCTCTGAGGTGGTGACCCCGGCTTGAGGGGGGCTGTGTGGGTGGGGGTGTGCCTGGCTGATCCCCATTCTCTCAGCCACTCTGGTCTCCTCCTGCTAGAGAAGCAGTCCTGCCCAGGACATTAGGATTCAATAACAGCAGCAAAACCAGAGCGCCTCTGTGTTCCTCCTATCTGCTACCTGCTATTGGGGGGCAGCGCCTTTCAGCCGGGGGACATGGAGCCCCCACCTCCCAAATGCTTGCCCAGAGGCCCATCCCCGCTTTTTCCTGCCCGGCCTCACCCCCGCCCTAAGGGCTGCGCCTCCAGGGGGGTTTCTCAGCTCCTTAGTGCTCCCCAGCGCCATTCACACAGCACAACAGTGACATCCAGGGGAGAGGCTGGGTGACGGCAGGGACCGCAGGCTCCGGGCTGACTGTGAGCTCACAGACCCCGAGTTTCAGAGGTGGGCCCTGGGGCTGGAGGTCAGCACCCCTGCAGCCTGCCTGGGCCCTCTCCTTCTCCCCCTCCCCCACCCAGCCTTTGGGAAGGAGTCTCTAACTTGAATACACAGCAGCTCCATTCATGAAGTCTTTTATCAGCACCCCCTGATGGCAAAAAAGTATTTCTGGAACTAAAAATTAGCTCAGTGCTTACCTCTAGAGCAGTGGTTCTCAGCCTTCCTAATGCTGTGACCCATTAATACAGTTCCCCATGTTGTGGTGACCCCCAACCATAACATTATTTTCGTTGCTACTTCATCACTGTCATTTTGCTACTGTTCAGGAATCGTCATGTAAATATCTGTGTTTTCCGATGGTCTTAGGCTCTACAGCAGCGGTTCTCAATCTGAAGGTCATGACCCACAGGTTGAGAATCGCTATCAGGGTCACCTAAGACCATCAGAAAACCCAGATATTACAGTGATGAAGTAGCCAGGAAAATAATTTTCTGGTTGGGGGTCACCACAACATGAGGAACTGCATTAAAGGGTGACGGTGTTAGAAAGGCTGAGAACCATGGCTCTGGAAAAAAGGCTTCCCCAGCAAATGGCACGTGGGCCAGCCAGGGTGTCGTATTATTGTTTCTGTGTCTCCCCCTAACACTCTATCACCCCTGTTCACTGGGCTGTGCCCTGCGCTTTGACTTGTACTGTAGAGTAAAGGTTGTCTGTGGTAGTAAGGAACATACACCACACACAATCAGACTCCCCCCGCCCATACACACATACATGCGCACTCACATGCGCACTCACATGCACACACATGGACCGACAGAGACAGAGAGACACATGAAAACCTTTAAGCACTGAGGCCGACATCGAGGGGATTAAACTAAAGGCTGAAAGAGAAATGCAGCAAGAGGGAAAACAGATCCTCGTCTCCGCAGGGCCATTTCTGAGGGGCATTTGGGCAGGTGATTCCCTGTCCATGGCCGGGGGTGTTGTCTGCAGACTGTGTTCCTGGATGCTCCCCGATCCCTCAGGAGCTGCCAGCAGAGCTGTGCCTGCAGCTGGGCATCCCCGCTTTGCTCCACAGGCCCCTCGCTACCTGCTCTGGCCAGGAGGTGGTGGGGCAGAGATGCTGCGCAGGCTCTAGGCCCACAGAGGCCACGTGACAGGTACCCCGGTCTGGGATGCAGGGCCGTGATGCTTCTGCCCTATATCCCTGTCTGGGGCTGGGGGAGGGACCATCACCCGCCCAGGCTGAGGGAGGCTGCAGGGCTGCCGGCAACATCATAAGACTGGGAGCCCCAGCTGCACACGCCAACCTGTGAGACCCCCTTCCCCTGAGAGTGAAGTCTCTGCTTTTAACTCGGAACCAGCCTGACCAGGTTTGGTGCAGCTAAGCGTCTCTCTCCATAGCTGTCCCCGGAGCACCAGCCACCGCAAGTCCAGGCATCATGGAGGCCGCTCACCACAGGGATGGCTCCCTCTTCCTGTAGCTAGCCGATCCTCTGGAGAAGGCTTCCTCCGAGAATCCTCCCAAAACGAACGCCATGGCCACATGCATGTGAGGCCAGACGTAGCTGACCGGATCAGGTGAAAACCCCCAGCACCACCACCACCACCGCCGCCACGACATACCCCACAGCCACCACAGTGCCGCGGTCCAGGGGAACTTTCTGGAAAAAGCCAGTTTGGAAAGCAGAGTCGCAGAGAGTTAACATTGCCCTTGAAATTCCCCTAAGTCACCCAGAGAACACTGCAGAGGATGGCTCTGAGCACCCAGCTCTGGATAGCTGTATGTACATGTTACTACCACAAATCAGGGGTGGGAGCGCTTTTCTTAAAGGGCCAATGGCCAATATTTTAGGCTTTGTGGTCCTACAGCCTTTGTCACCACTGCTCAGTTCTGTTGCTACAATAAAACTTTACAAAAACAAGCAATTTCCCAGGCCATGGTTTGCCACCCTCTGTTATTTCTATAAATAAAAGCCTACGTGACCATTGTGACTGGTCAACTGAATGACTGGTTGACCGGTTGCTGTGATGGACACTGACCACAAGAGGGGCGGATGCTCAATGCAGGAGCTGCCCCCTGGTGGTCAGTGCACTCTCCCATGACTGGCCAAACTTCTGCAGGGAGGGATGACCGGGTGAGATGGCCCCATCAGCCCCAATGCTGGCCAGACCGAGGGACCCCACCCGTGCATGAATTCATGCACCGGGCCTCTAGTAATACCATAAACAGGAAAGGAGTCATATTACAAAAAAACCAGAAAATCTGTCTCAAAACACTGCCACACAAGGACGTGGGGTTGAGGGTGAAATGGGGGGAGGAGGAGCAGATCCCTTCCTCCCATCTCAGTTTCACCCAGGCACACACTGACCAGCAGGGCGGATGACACCCCCCCCCCCCTATATTTACACGACTGATCTGCCGCTTGCTGCTCAGCACACAGAGTTAAATTCCATAAGTCGACTGTTACCCTTTACGACCCAATATATAAACATGAAAACAAACACCGAGCTGGCGTGCTCTTGCTTTTCTTCTCATTTCAGTGAGTTATGCTGCACCCTGATTGTAGACTATGGCGCAGCTGAATCATAGGTGGCGGGAGGGGACTCCGTGGTCACAGCCAGGTTCTGTCTCGGGAGATGGCACCACCCAGAGGAAAGCCAGCCCCTGGCACAGGCCTGGCGGGCAGCTATTGCGGGTAGAGGGTGTCTCCCTTCCTGGGCTCAGCGCTGCGTTTGTAAAACGGTCAAAGCAGCGACATTCTCGTGAAAGCCTTTCTTGCAGATACAGTGGCACCTCGAGATACGAGTTTAATTCGTTCCGTAACCTTGAGGCGTGGGAAACTATGAGACGCTCGAGTCTCGGTAAACTGGTGGGTCGTGTGCAGCCGGCCGATCCGCGCGATGACTCCTATCTCAAATGTTGCTCATATTTCAAAGCAAAAATCGCTTGTATCTCAAAAACCTCGGATGTTAGGGCACTCGTATCTTGAGGTACCACTGTACTTGGCTGAGAATTGAAGGCCTAGAGACTTCCTGTCACCTGGTTCCCAGCCGTAAGCCAGGCTTAAGAAAAATGTCACTCTGGCCAGAGGAAGGAGCTGCAGCATTTGATGGCCAAGTCCAAGGCCTGAGCTCCGGGGTCCTGGCCTGCATCCTGACCAGGGGCCCTGCTGACCAGGGTGCTGATGCCTGGCCCTCTGGATTTGTCACTCTGTCTGTCTGTCCTTCCACATGCTCTCACCCGGAGAGACCTCTGCCAGAGAAGGTGCAGCCCCCAGGGCAAAGGGACAGAAGGTTAACAGACTGCTGTGTGGGAGACACCCCTATAATCCCGAGAACCAGGTGAAAAGCCACGGGTGCCTCTCTCCTCCCTGTGCCTGCCCCCTACCCCCACCCAGCCAGGCTCCACACCAGGAGACCCCGCCTCCCCCCACTGCTCACACCTGTCTTGAATTTCCGAGTGTTTCTCGGGGAAGCAGGAGACAACTCCAAAGACTTGGGAAATAGATTTAATGAGAAATATTCCCCCCAACCCTCCAAGTTCTCAAGTGCTGTGGGTTATAAATGAGGCCATGAATCACGGGGCTGCCTGTAATATTTCATAAGCGGTGTTGGAAAACGGCCTTTAATACACTTGGGCGAAGATGGATCGCCTTCCCGAAGAGGCAAAACGCGGGATCTGGACGCATAAATATACGCGGAGACCAGATCCGAGCCCTCCCGGGCGAGGCAGCCGGGCCGCGCTCCCTCCCTCTGGCATTCCCGGCGCGCCAGCTGCGCGAGCTTTATTGCTGGCGCTCGGCACAGTTTACATTCAGGCTGATTGTTGGCACCAGCGGCACATCTGGTATTACTTCCCCGAGTCGCTGCACAGCCTGCCCAGCTCCATCATCCTCAGAAAGGCCTGCAGACATTTCCCCCGCAATCTCGGAGACCTCAGGGCTGACTCTGTGGGGAGCAGGAGAAAAGATGATGATGAGGAGGAAAACAGAGAGGAGGAGGAGGGAGGAAGAAGAGGGAGGGAAGGAAGGAAGGGGTCGCACAGGAGGCAGAGGAACAGGAAATGCCAAAGAGCAGAGGAGAGAATGAAGAGGGCATGACAAGATGTGATCAAAAGGAAAGGAACAATTATGAAGAAGCAAAGACAAAGGAAAAGGCAGTAAGAAAAGGAAAAATGAGAGAGAGAGAGAGAGAGAGAGAGAGAGAGAGAGAGAGAGAATGGGGAGGTGGACCTGGCAAAGGACAACACCCTTTCTGTGCACAAGTGGATCTGAAGGGGGGTTTCTTTGCTCGGACACCCTTTCCAGAGAGATTTCCTGGCAGGTACAACCCCAATGCATGTTGCTTCTCCCATTACCGCGGCTGCAGGCAGATTGGCACGACGTTCCCTCATTCATTCAGCGTGCGTCTCTGAGGCCTGCATTGTGCCCCTGTCCGGAGGGCTTCTGTGAGGATTCGAAGGCACAGCAAGTGCTAGCAGAGGGTCTGCCCCTAGGGAGGGCCCTACAGCGGCTCAGCACTATTATCATCCAGACAGCCCTCCATGAGCCTACAAATTGAGGAGGGAGCGGGGAGAAAAGAGCAGGGAGAACATCATCTCCTCTGCCTTTGCCCGAGTCTACACAGGACAGGTGAGCGGAAAACAAACCCAGCAGGCGCAGCCGACGAAAGGATGCGCCGCGGCAATTAAATGAGATCGTTAGCGCAGAGCCCCCAAGTCTCCGGGCACCTGCCAGCGCCTCATGAGCTGTTATCTCCGCGCGGGGCCCGAGTTGCGGTGGGAGATGCTCGCAGTCACCTTGGCGGCGCTGAATCACACGCACTCCCACGCTCTTCCGGGCTCCGTCACTGACTCTCGGCCCAGGAAACTGGGACAACAGATTCAAACATTGACTGTGCGCAAAGCGCCCTCACACATAAATATTTATTTGCCCTTCAAATGTTTTTCCTGCCGCCGGCAGCTGAGAACCAAAGACATGGCCTACTTAAGCATCCCCCCCTTTGACCAGGCCTACAATGCAGCCATAATCGGTCCCCCACGTAGGTTTCTCCTGTGGAGCAGGGAGCTGAGGACATTTTGCTTCACAGAGGTCATTTCTGCTCTGGGGAAACAGGTGTGGCTCCAGAGCCCAACAATGCCCTGAAAATTGTCTTCTTTCTAGAAGCTCCGGCCCAGGAAGGAAGGGGGCCGTGGAAGGCGGTAGAATGCTTTGGAGATCGCCCCCCAAAGGGGTGATTCCACTCCCTGGGTCCTGCACTTATTAATAGACCAGGGAGAAGGGCCCTAACTCTGCTCGGCATCCAGAGAAGCGATGTGAACGGGAGAAGCAGGTCTGGTGTGCAAGGTTCTCACGCTAGCTATTGCTATGCCCATTTTTAAAAATTAGAGACAGTGGCTTCATTTCAGTTGGGGCCTGGGAGTGAAAACACTCCGTGAGAGTAAGGAGAGCTCCTTTTTTTAAAAAAAAAAAAAAAATTTATTGATTTTTCACAGAGAGGAAGGGAGAGGGATAGATAGTTAGAAATATGGATGAGAGAGAGACATCGATCAGCCACCTCCTGCACGCCCCACACTGGGGATGTGCCCGCAACCAGGATACATGCCTTTGACCGGAATCGAACCTGGGACCTTTCGGTCCTTAGGCCGACGCTCTATCCACTGAGCCAAACCGGTTTCACCAGGAGACCTCCTTGAGAGGAAGGAAGAACATGTCTTTCCAACGTCATCAAGTTTTAAGTCAAGTGGCCACATGGCCTCCACTTCACAGATGGGAAAACCGAGGTTTGAAGGCAGCAGTTGACCTCTCTAAGGCCATTTGAAGCCAAGGTTCTCGGTCTCCAAAGCCTACGAACAAAGGGAATTCAAACTGCCACGCCAACAGGGGCTTAGGGGTGAGACGGAAGAGGAAGCGGCTGGAAGGAGCCCTGGGCTGGTGCCATGAGGAATCAGGGACAACTGCTCTCGCCAATCGCTGACCTATGGACCCCCAAGCAATATGGCGGGGGCCGGAGGGAGGGCAGCAGTGCGTGGGGGGCTGGGTGCTGAGTTGCAAAGGAAGGGAATGGGGGACATCTGTAATGGTATCAACAACAAAAATAAAATAAAATTAAAAAATAAAAGAACGTGGCTCCTGGTGACCAGATCTGATTTCCAAGCAAAACAAAAACCCCGGGATATTTAATGGTGACAAAGCGGCTGTCAGATCTGACCTGATGTCCTGTCTTCTATGTCCCTGCCACCTTACCCCCCCCACCCCAACCTCTGTCTCCAGGGACTTCCGAATGTCCCCCTGGCCTCCCTTCTCCACCACCAGGGCCCTCCCGGCCTCCCCATGGCGGGGGCCAGCTCGCCAGGTGTTTCCTATTTAACGCGGAGGTGCCGGTTTTATCAGGAGCAATTTAGAAGCTTGACATTGTCAGTGGTGGTCTGAATGGCTTCTCCGGCTCACACAAAGGCTGCCAGAGCCCATTAGCAAATCAATGGGGGTAAGCCTGGCGTTTC
>PVJN01026791.1:0-28706 GCA_004026805.1 Lasiurus borealis | reverse complement strand
CTCGTTATCAGACTGATGCTCCCGTCAATAACAATTAAAAAGGAGGAACAGCCGAGACCGGTTTGGCTCAGTGGATAGAGCGTCGGCCTGCGGACTGAAGGGTCCCAGGTTCAATTCCGGTCAAGGACATGTATCTTGGTTGCGGGCACATCCCCAGTGGGGGACGTGCAAGAGGCAGCTGATCAATGTCTCTAGCTCTTTGTCCCTCTCCCTTCCTCTCTGTAGAAAATCAATAAAAATATATTAGGGGGAAAAAAAAAAGAGGGACAAAGTATTTCAAACCCCCACTGGAGCCAGGTTCAAGGGGAAGCAAATGAGGCTCCATCTTTGGAAAGAAAGAGTCCATGACTGCAGCTTATTTTGACGATTGTGTTCAAGAATCTCCTAGCTTTTAGAGCAGTTGCTGGCAGGGGAGAGAGGGGAGGAGTGAAAATGTGAGTGGGGGAGGGGAGGGAGAGAGACACACACCAAGGCACAGTTTCTAAATCAGTGGTGGCCATCTGCTGGTCCGTGCGCTCCGAAAGGTGGGCCACCGCCGTTCTAAGTGACAACCTACTTCTCAGATGAGTGACGTTACAACTTCGACACTTGGAGACACGGAATGGCTTGGCGAATTTCCCCCTGATCCAGAGCGTCCACAGACCTCAGTGTTTTGTTTGTAACATGTCCCCGTACACAGCAGGGACAGCAGGAGACAGAGACAGATTCCCAGAGCCATTCTCCAACTCAAGCGCCTCCAGGGACATCGCTGGCTTTCCTGCTAAAGATTTCTGCTATCGTGACACTGACAAGGCCCATGCGTAGCCGTAATAAACGTATTTTAAGAGTAAGACCCCCCGCCATTCCCCACCGTCTTGTGAATCATCCACAGGGACAGCAGGGGCTGGTGATCTCAGACCAGGAGCACAGGCATGCTCCTCACATCTGCAAAGAGCATCAGGGGGTTCGTGTCCCTAAGGCACCGTGAGAAAACAAGAGCGGGACGGGAACACGCTGGGAAGCAGATGCCCGGGCGCAGCCTCTGGTGGCTTCTCTGGACGCGGCCCAATCCCTTGGCCCGGGACCGAGCGGATTCCACGGGGCCTGCCTCATGGAAAGATCCGCAGGGCCGCCGTCCACCTCGTCCAGCTATTGCGTAAGCGTCACACGGCCTCGTGCTGCCCGCACAAGCTGACCCAACCCCGGGGGTGTGACAGTCGTCGGTGATCTGGGTTTGCCCCCGCATTTGCGACCCTCCCCAAGTCACCCCCTGGAGGACAGTGCCGGCCGCTTCCATTTGGTCAGTGCGTTCACGGATAATCACGGTGAGTGGACATTCAAGCCGTTCATGGGGAGCTTCGCAGGGGCCCATCCAGCCCACAAGGAGCCACTCATTCCCCACGTGGTGAGCCCCGCCCTGTGCCAGGTAGAAGACGGGCACCGAGCGCCTGCCAACAGCGGGCTCTGGTGGCATCACTTGCTGGATGTGGCACCTGCGTCAGTCAGTCTGGCTCTTTCAGCTTCAACCTCAACATCTACAAAACGGGGATAACGGAGACCGACCTCACAGGGTGCCTGGCTGGCTGAGGAGAGCATCCACCCCCCGCGAATGCGTGTCCTCCCAGAGGCCCGCCCCTCAGGGCCCCTTTCAAGCGACCTTGGACCCCTCTTGTCCCTGCCCTCTGTGGCCTTGGAGCTTTCCTTTGAGACACTTCCCAGACCCTCACTGCGACCTGATTCACTCCTCCCTCTCCCTCTAGGCCGGTGGTCGGCAAACTCATCAGTCAGCAGAGCCAAATATCAGTACGACGACTGAGATCTCTTTGGAGAGCCCAATTTTTTAAACTGAAGCTTCTTCTAACGCCACTTGGTCAAAACAGACTCGCCCAGGCCGTGGTATTTTGTGGAAGAGCCACATTCAAGGGGCCAAAGAGCCGCAGTTTGCCGACCACGGCTCTAGGCTGTACAGTCTTGGAGGCGGAGAGCCTGTCTGAGTGTCCGCCACACCCCCGTCCAGGGCAGGAGCATCGCTCCATCAACATCTGCTGAACCAACTAATAAGCTACATCAACACACAAAGCACGGAGACGAGGGACACGGGACAGTCCTCATCAAGGAGCTGACGGACCAGCTGCACGTTCCGTTCCCCGGGGAGGAGTTTCCTTCCTCCCAGGACCGGGGACCCCCGCAGAACACCTCCAGGGGCGCAGCCTGAGGGATCCCCCTTCTGTGTTCTCCGAGCTCCCCGGCGATGCTGAAGAGCTGCCAGAGCTGTGACTCCCTGGTCTAACGCGAGAGAGGCGTCCACAGTCACAGGACCACGGGATGGATGTGTTCCCGCGGCAGCGAGACCTGCGCGTGGGGGTGGCGGCCTGTGTCTGCACGCCCCAGGGCCGTAGGGCTGGGCAGGGGTGACTGTTTTACGGGGAGAAGGTGGGTGTTCAAACAGGGAAGTGACCGCATGGGGCCGGGCGAGGATGCCAACCTCCCTGTGTCCCCCCCTTCCAGCCGGTGCCCTTCCCATCAGACCCTGCTGCCCTCCCTGCAGCTTCTGCGATGGAACAGAGAAGTGATTTTATAGGAGACCTGCCCTCTGGGCACGCAAGCTGGTGCCGCCGTCGTGACAGGGATGTGAGGGTGGGACCTGGAAACTCATTTTCTGTGCCCGGCCTTTCCTTCCCGGGGGCGCCCGAGCCTACAATGCATTTCCCCGGTCCCCAGCGCTTATCTGCATTTGGTTTCCCTCTGAGCCACCGACAACACGTCTTAGCTTCTAGGCGACCGTCACTGGCCCCAAGTGGACACATTTAGTGACGCAGGTTACCTGGCAGGCCCTCGGCCACAAGGCAGGAGTAGCCGGAGGTGTGTCTGGGGCTCCATCTAATGGCCCCCCACTCCCCCCTGCCCCTCTCTGACTTCCACTGGTTTTCTCCCATCCCAGTACTAATCAGGCCCGAGCCTGCTTAGCTTCCAAGATCAGATGCATTCAGGGTAGTGTGGCCATAGGCCAGTGGTTCTCAACCTTCCTAATGCCACGACCCTTTAACACAGCTCCTCATGGGGTGGTGACTCCCAACCATAAAATTATTTCCGTTGCTACTTCATCACTGTCATCTTGCTACTGTAATGAACTGTAATTTAAAAATATCTGATAGGCAGGATGCATTTTCGTTGTTACAAATGGAACATAATTAAAGCATAGTGATTAATCACAAAAACAATATGTAATTATATATTGTGAAGTATTTATTTCTAATTACAAATAAATGAAATGTTGTCTTGAATCGTGGTGTAGCATGGGCAACAGTCTTCCTAGGACAACAGTAAACTACATGGCTACATTTTGCTACACTGAGGAGCGGTGTGTTGGTTCCTAAGACCATGGGAAACAGGTGTTTTCCAATAGTCTTAGGCGACCCCTGTGAAAGGGATGTTCGACCCCCAAAGGGATCGCAACCCACAGGTTGAGAACCGCTGCCCTAGACTTTCCGTGACTTTCAAAAGTGGAAGGTGTATTCCAGAAGAGGAAAAGATCCTCCTGTGTAAGTATAGATTGACCCAGAGAGCTTACATTATCTCCTAGGTCACGTGTGGCAAAATGACCTATAATTTCATTAAGCATGAAACAAATGTTTTATTATAGTTGACAGTCGGTATTATATTCCTTTCAGGCATGCGGTGGGGTGGTGGTTAGATGATTATGTAACTTTTGAAGTGATCCACCATCTACCAAGTTTTTAAACGTATCATATCACCCACGGCAACACATGTTTTTCCTTTTCCTTGGGAAACAGTAGCAGGGTTGGATTGACAGAAAGAGAGAGAGAGAGAGAGAGAGAGAGAGAGAGAGAGAGACTACGCTTCTTTAACCTACTGCTTTTCCCATTTGGATCGAGACTTCTATAACCTCAGCATCTTACAAACAACAAAGAGAGAGAGAGAGAGAGAGAGAGAGAGAGAGAGAAACTGCACTTCTTTAACCTACTGCTTTTCCCATTTGGATGGAGACTTCCATAACCTCAGCATCTTACAAACAACAGAGAAAACACTGCCCTCGCCAAGAACCCCTGCTCTCTGCTCTGCCGCGTACTGACCTTGACCGGAGTTATAGATGGCTTTCACAGACTTCTTGACCTTCTGTAAAGCTGTCCTATCTTGGTCCAGCGCCTGCAAGAGAACACACAGGGGGGAAAAGATGGTGAAAAACATGGCGAGTTAAAAAAAAAAAAAAGCTCATTCGTAACGACACTTGTTTGGCCGAGTACCATAGAAACAGCAAGCTGACATATTTATTAACAAGGATGAATGAAGCATTTTACACGCACGGCCCTTCCACAAAGCTCAGGGTCGAGGAGGGCGGTGGGTGATGTGGCTGCCGGTCGGTTATCGCTCTAAAGCGGTGCTCCGGAGAGCAACGACGAGGCACCTACGAAACCGTAACCCCCGCCTGCCTCAGCCGGAAGGGAGAGAGGCAAAGCTTAACAAATGAGCGGCACAGGCCCGGGAACAAAATGCATCTTATCACCCGATGGCCACTTCAGCCGGAAAGAAAACACTCAGGGTGTGTTAACAAGAGGGCCCCGAGAGCTGTTCACAGCACTTTTCGCTGGAGGATCGCTTTTCGGGCTAAAAAAAAAAAGAAGTCTAAGACACAATACCAGTTTGGTTTTAAAATTTTGTTTTACTAGAAAAGCGCAGCGAGGAGAGGGCCTTTGAGTGGTTTCTCCCAGTCCCCCACGCGGTGAGATGAGGAAGCAGAGGATTAAAAAGCTGGCTTGGCCAGCGTGGCGGGGCTGGGATGGACCCCAAACCTGGTCCTGCGTGCCCATGGCATCACCGGCCACGTACAGGCACTGAGTCTCCTCAGAAGAGGGGACTCCCGCCAGCTCAAACAGGCGAGTCCAGGTTAGAAAATGACGAGACATGCAGGTTGCAGGAATGTGTGGCCCCAGCCGGTCTGGCTCAGTGGACAGAGCGTCAGCCTGCGGATTGAAAGGTCCCAAGTTCAAGAAAGAAATGCAACGGTGCAAATACGAGCTGATCTAAGTGACGGCAAGGTCCTTTGAAAAGCAATCCTAGCCCGGCCGGTGTGGTTCAGTGGTTGAACGTCGATGTATGAACTACAAGGTCACTGTTCAATTCATGGTCAGAGCCCATGCTTGGGTGGTGGGCTCCGTCCCCAGTGTGGGACGTGCAGGAGGTAGCGGATCAATGATTCTCATCACTGATGTTTCTCTCTCTCTCTTCCTCTCTGAAATAAATAAAATCAATTTAAAAAATGATCCTAGTGGTCACCATTTATTTTTTATAGGTGCATTACAGCGTTCCCTCGAGATATGAGTGCCCTAACATACAAGATTTTTGAGATACGAGCCGTCGAGCGAGCGATTTTTGCTTTGAAATACGAGCAACAGTTGAGATAGGAGTCATTGCGCGGATCGGCCGGCTGCACACGACCCACCAGTTTACCGCCACTCGAGCGTCTCATAGTTTCCCACGCCTCAAGGTTACGGAACGAATTAAACTCGTATCTCGAGGTACCACTGTATTGGCATCTTTTTTTTTGGATTTCAGCCCGGGTCTTAGAGAAGCAAAGCAGCCTGCCCCGGGTTACACACCAAGTCAGAGAGTCAGTGCCCGCCCCTTCCATGCCAACCAGGGCACCCCAGTGTTCCAGAAGGCACACCCACATTTCCCCTGGCGCGTACCATCCCTCAGCTCCTTTTGAGAGGGGAAGCAAGGTCTGCTGGGAAGAGAATAACCCAGCAGTTCAGCTCCTGGGAGTGACGGCCACCCTGGGGTGGGTGTAAGGGGAGCTCATGGGTGGGCATCGGTGCCCACGCACACCCAGCGTTCCCGACTCCGAATGAGCCGAGGGCTGTGGGAGATTTCAGCCGTGACCTTCCAGGAGACCAGCTAGCTATCTGCTACCCTTCTATTCCCCCCGGGAGAAAAGCCTAAGAATTTATGTTGAATTTTTACCAACTCATCTATGAACTAATAGGGTGTCAAATTCACACTTCTTTTTTTTTTTAAAAAACGGAGAGTGGGAGAGAGAGAGGGAAAGACAGAGAGGAACACTGATGCAAGAGAAATACATGAATTGGCTGGCCCCTGCGTACACCCCGACCAGGGCCCGGACTGGGGATGTGCCCGCAACCAAGGTACGTGCCCTTGACCGGAATCGAACCTGGGACCTGTCAGTCCGCAGGCTGATGCTCTATCCACTGAGCCAAACCAGCTGGGGCCTCGCTTACTTTGAAAAGTTGCTAAAAGCACGCGTCTGACAGCTCCGTCACGCTAAGTCGGGGTGACAGGCTCTCTTCACACCCCGGTGTTTGGCCGCTGGCGGCAGCAGCAGCCACCGAGGCGAAGGGACTAGTAAAGGCTGGGGTTCCAGAGCGCCCGGGGACGCTGTCACTCCGTCACTCTGACGCCCGCCCTCCAGCCTCCGGAAAACGCATGCCTCAGTGTGCACCCCCGCGCCAGCCCTTCCGCTCCCGAGGAGCCGCACCCGCAGGGCACGCACTGTCACCTTCCACAGCCGCCGGGAAAGCGGTGGCGCCAGGGGCCGGACCATGACCAGATCGCTCGGCCCAGCCCAGGCGTGTTACCTGCCTGCCCCGCCAAGCGGGAGTCTGAAGGTCAAGAACTCAGAGGGAGAGAGCAAGAGGGAGGGAGGGAAAGAGAGAGAGGAGGAGGATGAAATAACAGCTCATCTCCAGAACAGGTTCAGCTCTGATAACAGAGCAGCACTCTCCCTACGTAACACCTTGCCATCCTGCGACGCCACCTTCTCTCCGGGACTGAAGAGCAGGGGAGGGAGCTTCCCGCTTTGACATGGAGACTTCCGACGTTTTTAGTACAGCGGTACCTCGAGATACGAGTGCCCTAACATACGAGATACATGATAGCTGCACTCAAAGAGGTTACGTTCGAAATTTCGCTAGGACTTTAAAAGCTACATTTGTCCCCACGTCACACAAGGCAAATGCTCGGCTCTGTGCGATCCTGTTCATGGGGAACCCAGGGCAGAGAACTCTGGCCTCGTTTGGGTCAGACACTAGCACAGCGGTTCTCAACCTGTGGGTCGAGACTCCTTTGGGGGTTGAAAGACCCTTTCACAGGGGTCACCTAAGACCATCGGAAAATGCAGATATTTACATCACGATGCATCACAGTAGCAAAATGTCATGGCTGGGGGTCACCACCACATGAGGAACTGTATGCAAGGGTCGCGGCCTTAGGAAGGTTGAGAACCACTGCACTAGCTGCTTCGGCCTTGGGCTCGCCGAGCAGTCACGCTACTTGGTGACGGGAGCGGTGAGGCGCCTAATTCACGTTCTCTGAGCGGGAGACGGAGACCAGATCTCACGAAGCCTCACAGCCAAGTCAATACGTTATGTATCCGCTGGGAGGCCCCACCAACGACCCTGTGTCAGTGTGTCATTAAAACGTCAATCAGAAATCGGTCCGGAGGATGACCCAGGGTGGTCAGGAGGAGCCCCGTGACTAAAGGTGCCGGAGCGGAGAATGCCGGGGAGACAGGACCACCACCTCCGCCAGGCGGGCAGGCGGGCGTGGGCTCCCTGTGCAAGTACACTGGCGCCTCGAGATACGAGTTTAATTCGTTCCGTAACCTTGAGGCGTGGGAAACTATGAGACGCTTGAGTGGCGGTAAACTGGTGGGTCGTGTGCAGCCGGCCGATTCACGCAATGACTCCCATCTCAACTGTTGCTCGTATTTCAAAGCAAAAATCGCTCGCTCGATGGCTCGTATCTCAAAAAATCTCATGTGTTAGGGCACTCGTATCTCAAGGTACCACTGTATCGGCTCTGAGGGCCCCTGGTTTTTGTGCCATTGGCTCGCTGGTTCATACGAGTAGCCGTGCCTGGCATCTCCAGAACACGGCCCGGGCGGGCACTGCCTCAGCGCGCACACCCAACACTGCCTCTCCCTCTGCTACCCCAGCGGCCCGGTCCCCTCCACCTGCGGCAGCAACACAACAACCAAACCTTCACCGGAAGACCATGGAGAGACCTGGTTCTGCTCCCGATAAGACGGATGAAAGGAGAAGTTGCTCATAAAATATTAATCCCCACCAGCCCGGGGCTTTCTCCACACCGGCCACATCTTCTAAGTCTGCCCAGCTCTGTCTCTCCCCCCCTTCAATACACGAGGAGCTCTCAGAGGATTAGCACTGTGTGTTTCTGTCTGCACAGACGATGCTCAGTGAGCATCTGCTGGGTTCAATGAAAGGAGCGCACACACACACACACACACACACACACACGAGGAAGGAGGGGTGAATGGACTCATTGTTACCAGGATAAAATCCAGGTCGTCACTGCGGCCGGCCAGGCTCCCTGGGGCCCGGCCCGCTGCCCTCTGCCCCCCGTTCCCACACTCCCCACCACTCCAGTTGAATCCACACCCACAGAGTTTCTGAGTCCATCCGGCGTGGCCCCGCCTCGCGTCTTTGGCAATTGCTGACCTTTCTGCTGAAATCCTTTTCTCAAAACTCCCCCCACCCCCCACTTATAAAGGGGCCTGGCCTGCTCCTTCTCGCTCTCTCTTTATTTTTTCAGGCTTCCGTTCCATGCTGGGAGCAGAGGCCCTGTTACTTGCGAAGCTGAGGCGGGTGTGGGGTGCTGGGAAGCGACCGGGGGACAGCTGTGCCACCCAGCACCCCCGGAGGCTCGGTCTCAAAGGGGCAGAGCCAGCAGCGGCTCCCAGCAGAGGAAGTGGAGACGTTAGCGCTGGTTCATTTCAAGATGAACGTGAACCGATGCGACTGCCGCACGGGGGAAATGAGCACCTAAAATTCTCTTGAGATTTGCATAACGAAACCAGAAACGGAAAGTTGATGTGACTTTCACCGATACAGGGTTCTAAGCCAATTGGGCGATTTCACACTCTACAAAGGGGCCTTGAGACGCAGGGTCTCCTGCGTGCACACAGGTTCGATCAGAAACATCTCCGCTCCGCCTGGCTGCGTGGCCGCATGGGGTGGGATTTACCCTAAAGACAGCAAAGGTCTGCACATCCTGAAAGGCTATTATGGTTTGGACCCCATAATAGAGAACTTACTTCACAGCAAAGATTCCACGGGGCACCTTCCTGAACATTCTGAGGACCCATTCCATGCCAGGCATGGACATACCACCCACCTAGCCAACCCCCCCAAGCAAAGCGAAGGCACCCCGGGAAACGGAAACCCACACGAGTCCACCTTCCTGCGTTCGCAGGCACCGTGGGCGGGTGTGTGCACATCTGGAGGGCAGGAACCACGCTCGGCCAGAGGCAGGGGCTCAGGAGCATCAGGCAAATGACTCTGGCCCACAAAAGGTCACTCAAGTGTTTCGAGCCCGCCGAGGACGGCGAGGGGTGAAGGGGAGCACCCCCAGATGGGGCTGGTGCATTCACAAACAGCGCCTGCACCCCCATGCCGAGGCCCTCAGCAGCTGCGGGGCTACCTGGTGAAGGCAAGACACCCTCCTTCTTCAAAGAGGAGACAGGAACCGAGCAAGAGAGATGCTCATGTGCAGAAGCACCGAGATGACCAGGCGCCGGAGCACGTGGCCAGGTGAAGAGAGAGAGATGGACGGCGGCCAGGCCAGGCCAGGCGGGGAGGAGAGGCCGGGGCAGGAGCTGGCTTTATCCGGAAGGCGGTGGTTAGTGCAGACAGAGCCTCCGGGGTTTTGGAAGGACGGGGTGACTCGTCCTGATGTACCTTCAAAACAGGGGCTCTGGCGGAGTGCTGGGAAGAAGGGGGAGGTAAAGGCACAGGCTGGAAAGGGAAGAGTCCATGATGGAGGTGTTTCACCAACAGAACTTCTCTTAGGAACTTCTGTGTGGCTCAATGCACTTCCGCCCCCGACCACACCCTAAACTGCGGGCTTCCTCCAAAGATATGCCCGCCTCCTCCACGCCCGGGGGGCACCGCAGAGGATGGGTCAGGAAGCTCGGCGGCCCTGAGGTTACGCTCCTCTCGCTTAACCCGCTGTGCCCCCCAAGCCACTAAGCCCGCCAGCTCTCCCTCACAGCACGGCAAGGCCATGGATGCTGCCCAGCCAGAGCCTGGCTCCACCGCCGGGCTGTTCCCATGTTCGCCCGCCAGGCCCCTGCCAGTCAGCCTTTCCCTCTCCTTAAAACCCCCACCCAGAGATGACAGAGCCGTACCCCCCTCACCCCAACTGCTTCACAGACTCCCTTCTGCAGGCACCCGCCGTGTCCGCTGACCTTCCTCTTTATATCCAAATGCACGGTGCCCCCACCCCCAGCCCGGGCTGCCTTCTGGCCTCCGTGGCTCTACTGGTGCTGCTTCCAGGAGCTAGGATTCTCTTTTCTCAGCAACTTCCTGCCCTTGGCATTGTCCTTGCCATTTCCTTATCCATCCTACAGACCCGGGCTCCACCTGTGAGCCTCAGCTTTACCACGTCTCCTGCCACATCTCCCCGTTCTGCTGCGAACGCCTTTCCTCATCCCCAACGACTGTTTCTTTTCTTTTCTTTTTTAAATATATTTTATTGATGTTTTCACAAAGAGGAAGGGACAGAAAGAGCTAGAAACATTGATGAGAGAGAACACATCCATCAGCTGCCTCCTGCACACCCCACAGTGGAGATGTGCCCGCAACCAAGGTACGTGCCCTTGACTGGAATCAAACCTGAGACCTGTCAGTCCGCAGGCCAACGCTCTAGCCACTGAGCCACACCGGTTTCGGCCCAAGGACTGTTTCTTACACCCCCACCACCGACAAATGGTACCAACAGCCTTCGAAGATGCTGCCTCTGTGCTCCGTTCCGTTCCCGCTTGTGGAGCCACCTTCTGACCCCTCCTCCCCAGGACCTCACTGAGCGGGGTCACCAGGCATCCCAATCCGACCCTGGTCCTCAGGCCTGGCAGCTTCCAGCTCCCTGATCTGCAAGTTTGGAAAGCTGGACCCATCTGCAGCTCCTCTTGGCTCTGCTTTTCTGAAAATCAATCATATTTTTTTTTGTCTGGGAGATATTATGGGGACTGCTCCAGCTAAGCCTGTTAGCAGGTCAGATTCTGTTTCCAACAGAAGGCATTTTAATTTCCCGAGAGTGACACAGTTGGCATCTGCAGGGAACGGCTCCCGGGAAGGATCTTACATGCGATCGCTACGCAAAAAGCGTCACCCACGGCTCTGGCCTCACGTTCTCACCCCAGTCACAGCTGCCTCCCTGCACCACACCCTGTCCTCCAAGACACATTCCCAAACGTTCACCTCGAATTTTGGATCGAAAGACTCTACCCAGCCTATAAACAGGCACCAGTAATGCTTTTCTGCAGGTGAAGCGGAGCCAGGGCAGTGCGCAGGGCCAGAGAACGGATAAAAGACTTCCGCCAGCTGCTCAGCCCGAGACGTCTACCTCCAAAGTCGCTGTTCGTTCTGCCACCCTGATGGCCTCTCCATCGATAAATCACACTTTCCTCCACGCGTCATCACGCCCCAATGCCAGGCGCTGAGTTCTGTGCGGGTGGCCACCTCCCGGTTTGCGGGGGACAGATGTTGGAAGGGAATCCGAGTCATGACCCGCTGGTGACGTCTGTGTCTCGCTGAGGTGAGATCTCCTGTGTTCTCCCCAAAGGAAACCTCAGAGCGGCTGCCGGCACTGCCTTTTATTCAGAAAGACAGGTTCATTCCACAGGGGAGACCGGAAACCCTGCTGACACACGTGCACGGAGACTTCTAGAAACGAAGAATCGCTTCTCATTGAAAGACATGATCGCTGGAAAGACTCATTTCCTATTAAAAACACAATGAGCCGAGACCAGTTTGGCTCAGTGGATAGAGCGTTGGCCTGTGGACTGAAGGGTCCCAAGGTTTGATTCCGGTCAAGGGCATGTACCTTGGTTGCGGGCATGTCCCCAGCAGGGGGCATGCAGGAGGCAGCTGTTTGATGTTTCCAGCTCTCTGTCCCCTTCCCTTTCTTTCTGTGAAAAATCAATAAAATATATTTAAAAAAAAAACACAACCCACAACGAGGTGACCTCCAGCGGCATTTCCGGTCCGGTGGGCTGGAGAAAACTGTTTGAGAGGGAGGCTGGACATGTTCTGGAGAAAAGGGAGGCGGAGACGGATCGGTGCAGCACTCAACATGCTAACCACAGCTCTCCTCTGGGTACCCCCCACAGCCCCCCGCACAGCGAGGAGGAAAGACCGGGAGAGTCCGAAGAAACGTGTATCAATCTGTACCCCAACAAGCCACAACTAAAAAACTTAAATAATTATTTAAAATCAGAATACCTTTGTTTTATATACTTGCAGAACAATGTTGGGGCATCAATATAGGGAACTCCGTATTTAAAAAAGAAATCTAACAAAGTTAAAACCTAAAAAACTTTACTAGGTATATCACTTAATGCAGCAGTTCTCAACCTGTGGGTCGAGAACGGCTTAGCAGGGTCTCCTAAGACCATCAGAAAACACAGAGATTTACATTAAGATTCATAACAGTAGCAAATGAAGTAGCGACAAAAATAATTTTATGGTTGGGGATCACCACAACATAAAGAACTGTATTAAAGAGTTGTGGCATTAGGAAGGTTGAGAACCACTGAGTCTTAATGAGACCTAATGGCTTTCTAATGTCAACAACAGACACCATCAGGAAAAAGAGAAATGACTTCGATCAGTATTTAACCAAGTCAAGATAGAAGAACTAAGAGGAAACACAATTGCAACAAAAGAAAAAGTTGGCTTCTGTAATTAGTCTGTGGGACCTGGCTGGTACAGAGATCTAGGAGAGTAAGGACAAAAGACATCAGCACGAGAATCTGAAAATAGTAAACACCCGCCAAAACTTTCAATCACACGGATGGTTTATAAATGCCAACTAAAATAATACTGACGTGTCTTTTTATCCTCCTACGGCTGTGAAAAACAGGAAGAGTCATAAAAACAAGAATGGAGATTCTGCAGGAAACATCACAGCCACAGAAAGGACAAACCGTGGCCCCGTCACAAAACTGCTCTTCCACTTCAGCCAGTAATCCCTCTGGCTCCTGTCAAAACTACCACCACTCACTCCCTCAACAGAAACAAAACAGGGCCCAGATCGGTTTGGCTCAGTGGATAGAGCGTCGGCTTGCAGACTGAAAGGTCCTGGGTTCGATTCCGGTTGGGGGCATGTACCTTGCTTGCGGGCACATCTCCACTGTGGGGCGTGCAGGAGGCGGTTGATCGATGTCTCTATCTCATCGATGTTTCTGACTTTCTCTCTCTCTCCCTTCCTCTCTGTAAAAAATCAATAAAATATATTTAAAAAGAAACAAAAAGTGGATGCTATAAAACACGCCAGCTGGTCTTACAGCATACGAAGTTAGAAATGACCTACACCCAGTTACTAGGCAAAATAAAACAGGAAACAAGTAGGGGGCTTAGGATAAAAATTACATATGCAACTAGAAAGGTAAGAACTGCCCTTTACGAGGGATCTATTAGGTAATATATGTGCAAATGCTATGAAACGCCTTTTAGAACTTAAAAGCACAACCTATACAATAAAAGCTCAATATGCAAATCGACCGAATGGCAGAACGACTGGTTGCTATGACGCGCATTGACCACCAGGGGACAGATGCTCAACACAGGAGCTGCCCCAGCCTGCAGGCCCCAGGCCAGCTAAGGTGGGTGCCAGCAGGGGGACCCCCCCCTGATGGCCCCGCCCATCATCTTGCAGATCAGGCCTGATCGCCGGTCAGGCCTAGGGACTCTCCCTGTGCACCGGGCCTCTAGTGTATTATAAAGATGGGAATTATGCAGCAATGTAAATTTTAGAGAGAGACACAAAAGATGTTTAAAAGCAGTTGTTAGCTGAGACTGCTATAATTAGAAAACTGTTTTCTTTTAAAATAACTCCCTTGTACAATTCCATAAGGTTGGCTTAGTGTTAAAATTTTTTAAAGAATATCCTGTAACACAGTCACTATCTGCTTTTCCCTCAGCGATTGCAAGAGACCCAACGAGATGCTAACTTTCATAGAAAACGAGGAAGAAATAGTACATCCCCTTGGTAATTTCCTTGTTGCCTTGCAAACTGTACATTTAAAAAATTAGTAGAATATTGTGTTTCAAGAGCTCCTGTCTGGGCCAAGCAGAAAACAGTAATCACGGCAATTACCTTGGGACCCTCTCATTTGTGCTGTAGTTTCTAAAGTTCGGCGTGGCACACCCACCCACAAGTACCGCGGCCTTTTCATCACGAAGCAATTTCAGCTCCGTGCTTAGGAAAATAATAATTATAGGTAGAAACGAGGTATTTAAAGACCCAAAATAAAAGTTATGCACACACCATTTCCATATTGTATCATAATGAGGGTTCCTTAAAGGAATGAAAACCTCGACCAGAAAGCAGTTTTCCTGAGTCACATCTTTTCAGGATTTTTAGAATTTTATCCCACCTCCTGACAGAACAGCTTTTGCTGGCAAACAGCAACCAGTGAGCTCGTTAATTAGTCTTTTAGCAACAGATGAGGATCCGGTAAGCTAGTCTCTTCTAGCTCCACCCACCCCCCCAGCTCCGGGGCTCTATCATGTCCCCCTAAACCTGGATGTCTTGATCCAATGCTTCAAAATATAGTACTGATGGCTTATAGTCAACTTAAGCTTAATCACACCATTTTATCTGCAATCGAGAATCACGGGACCGCTGACCAGGTGCTGGGATTTAAACATGGTAGCTGAGAGCACAGAGTTTGAGGCTCCGCTAATACCCAACCACATGACCGGGCCCTGTCACTGAGCCCAGCTGTGCCTCAGTTTCCTCCCCAGTCACCCACCTCCCGGCTACTTGTGGATTAAGTGAGCGAATCACGTAAACGAAGAGCTTCGAGGGTGCGTGGAGCAGAGGCCACCTGTGCAGGGCAGGCACTTTGGGTTTATTTTTCCTAAGGTTCCCAAAAGGCACGGATTTAGCGGGAACCATGTCCCAGAGCTGCGGGTGTTGCACTGGAAGGGACAGGAAAGGCGTGTGTCGCTCTAGAACCGTCCCCTCTTCAGATCGGCCATCTCCCCGGAATGGACACAGCAGCCCACGGTGGGGTGGGAAGGAAAACGTGAGAACTTCTCGTTGTAGTTTGTGTTTGTAATTATACAATGCTGGTAGGGGAGCGCGCGCGCGACAGAGAGAGAGAGAGAGAGAGAGAGAGAGAGAGAGAGAGAGAGAGAGAGAGAGAGAGAGAAAGAGAGCTCAGAAAGGCTTTATAACTGAGCTGTGCAAACCCACTCTGTGCATGGACACTAGGGATTACTTCTCTCAGCTCTGAACCGCCCTGTGGGGAATGCACCCCAGGAGCTGTCTGCTGTCTGTCCAGGTGACCCGCTGTCCAGTGCTCAGAGGACACTGACAGTCGCCCGTGGGTGTTTCTTCAGTAGCAGCAACCACTCCACAGCCACCACCACCGCCAGGGTGCTTTGGGGCAGGCAGTGTCAGGCGGCATTACTGTTCCTCCCCATAAGACAGCATGCCCATCTCCTTCCCACTGTTACCATGGCATCGGACCTGCCACTGCCCCAGGCCGCCCCCATCTTCTCTCCTTTCCGAGGGGACCAAGCTCAGAGAGACTAGGAGGCTTTTGCTAAGCCCGCTGGGTAACCAGCACTGTCTCAAGACTCACGTCTCCCAAGCCAAAATCGATGCTTTGAAAGCACCATTCTGTTCACAGGTGTCCCATAGCTTAACGCTACCTCACGGCGAAAAGCAATAAAAGTGGGTGTGTCTCCCCAGGCTGGAGTCTCCTGCCACAGGCACGCAGAACGCCTGCTTTGCTGGCAGAAAGGAAAACTCCAGAACATGTTGGTTGTAGTTAACGTGATAGGGAAGCAAATGAAAAATAAAGATCGCAAACTTTGCCCCTAACTCCCTGTCTCTAAAACAACTTTATCTTCACTTCACGCACATGATCCTATGTAACGCAGGGAGGCTTCTCACGTGGCCTGCACTCTGCGTTTTTCACTCAGCACTATGCCGCTGCCTGCATTCCAGCTCGCTGGAGTGTCACCTGGTTCCTGTTGTTGAAAGGTCACCTAGTGGCCAGTGTACAGTGGTACCTCGAGATACGAGTTTAATTCGTTCTGTAACCTTGAGGCGTGGGAAACTAGGAGACGCTCGAGTCGCGGTAAACTGGTGGGTCGTGTGCAGCCAGCCGATCTACTCGATTACTCCTATCTCAAATGTTGCTCGTATTTCAAAGCAAAAATAGCTCGCTTGACGGATCATATCTCAAAAATCTTGTTATGTTAGGGCACTTGTATCTCGAGGTACCACTGTATTAATTTTTCATGATAAAAATATTTACCATTTGTAAGACCACCTGTTCAGCAAGTCTGTCAAAGAATCACGTTTCTTTGAAATAAGGGCAGTTTTCAAATATATATTTTATTGATTTTTTTTACAGAGACGAAGGGAGAGAGAGAGCTAGAAACATCAATGAGAGAGAAACATCGATCAGCTGCCTCTTGAATGCCCCCTACTGGGAATGTGCCTGCAACCAAGGTACATGCCCTTGACCGGAATCGAACCTGGGACCCTTCAGTCCGCAGGCCGACGCTTTAGCCACTGAGCCAAACCAATTTCGGCTAAATAAGGGCAGTTTTCAGTTGCGGGTGTTTCTAAACTTGGTCATGAAAGACCAGCAGGCACTAATGATACCTTCCACTCTAGTGTATTAAAAATTCATGCAAATATATCAAGCGGCATTCATGTTACTCCGCAAGTCATAACACTGACAACCGGTCTGAGGTTTTTCCCTTCTAAAAAGCTATCACTGCCAGAAATGGCACACGGATCTAAGGAAGCCTCTTGCAAATTACAGCTGAGTGCAATTCAGGAGAGTGGTTAACGCAAAGTGTGGGCACCTTAAAGGTACAATGGTTAATGTGCACCATCCTCCACGCTAAACACCCTAGCCCCCAACTCTAACTCACACGCAATGGCTGGTCTGTAACATGCAGCCTTTCAAACACAGCTCCCCAGGGATGCTCTCATATGTCACAGAGCCAACGGGCGGGCCGGGGAGGCAGGCAGTGAGTGCTTGGTGAGCAGCGGGCGCTGCTAAGTGGCACGTTTAGCTCTGAGAATGGAACTCCTTGCGATTACGGCTGTCTCCCATCAGTTATATTCCAAACGCAATGGTGCTCATGTTTACGTTGATAATGGATGATTACTGACTGATTGTTGATGTCTCCCTTAAAAGCACCAAGAAACATCCACATGTCTCATCTCAATTCTCCTGTTCCTTTCATCGTTTTTTCATTTTTCTTCTTTTTAAAATATATTTTATTGATTTTTTACAGAGAGGAAGGGAGAGAGATAGAAAGCTAGAAACATCGATGAAAGAAACATCAATCAGCTGCCTCTTGCACACCCCCTACTGGGGATGTGCCTGCAACCAAGGTCCATGCCCTTGACTGGAATTGAACCTGGGACATTTCAGTCCGCAGGCCGACACTCTATCCACTGAGCCACACTGGTTTCGGCTCATCATTTTTTCAATATTGGGGGGGTAAAGGGGTCTGAAAGCATTTTCCCTGATTGTCCCATCCATTTGAAAATAAATTCCAGAGGGCATCTGTCCATTTACTTACGGGATATATATATATATATTTTTTAATGTTTTGGAGGCCGGGGCTAAGAAGAAAGGAAAAAAACAATGTCTCCCCACAGAGTACGGTTCACAGAATCCATGACCCGAGTTCATTTCAGAACCAGCGGTCCGCTGTAGTCCAGAGAAATGAGGGGGTGACTCACGCACTGGGCCGGCCGGAGGTTTCTTCCAGGCCCCGGGATTACTCAGCCGGGGAGAATGCTCCCCTGGGATTTCCCCCGAACTCCCCACTTGTTCCCAACGGGCTTCAGACATCCTCGTATTTTCCACTCCCTTTAAATGTGTCCTTTCATTTCAGCCAGTAGCTGAAGTAATTTCTCACAACTTACTGCTGAGGAAAGAAAAGCCCAGAGTGGACGTCTGAGTGCTTACGGTTCACTTTGTTTTTAAAAATATATATTGATTTTTTACAGAGAGGAAGGGAGAGGGATAGAGAGTTAGAAACACCAGTGAGAGAGAAGCATCCATCAGCTTGCCTCCTGCACGCCCCTCACTGGGGATGTACCCGCAACCAAGGCACATGCCCTTGACCGGAATCAAACCTGGGACCTTTCAGTCCGCAGGCCAACACTCTATCCACTGAGCCAAACCAGTTTAGGGCATGTACCTTGAACTTTAAACCCCGCCAGACCTCTTGCTGAACTATTATGGGCACCACCCGGGGCACGAGGCCTCTTCTGATGCCTGACTGTGCGTTCCCGTCTGTGCCAGGACCAAGGAGGAGATGGCAAACAAGACAAAGCGCGCCTGGCTCTGACTCAGCACGGGGTGGGGGTGACCACACAGGATTTTCCAACAGAATCGGCGGAAATCAGAAGCGCTGTTCTCAAACCAAACCTCCTGAGCCGTCACGACGGCGTCACACTCAGTCTCCAACCAGCTACGCCACGGGGCCTCACGTGACCTCCCAGGTTTGAGGCTCTGACCCGGGACAGGAAGGGGAGGGAGGGAGGTGGGACTTATTTGCACCTGGACAGTGTCTTCCTACGTGCAAGCCACCCGCTTCTCCCGATGCTCGGATGGATGGACAGTGAAACGAGAAGAAACACGTGGGGCAGAGAGTGTGGTGGCCAGGAGCCTGGGGTCTCCCCAATTTTCAGGGTGGGGTTAGGGGTGGGGTCCTGCCTTGATGCCACTTTCACCTAAACGAGCCCTTCTTCCAGGTCTGAGAAGGACTAGGAAAAGGTGGAGAAAGGTGGGGTGCTTGAGAAATACTGGGGTGAGGTGCTATGTATGCATGGGGGTAAGGTAAGGGGGTGGGGCAGGCTTGGGGGGAGGAGCCTAGGGCACCTCTGATTATGAGAAAAGACCGCCAGGCCCCACACAGGGAGGTCTACATCCCCTCTGTCTGTCCAAATTAGACGCTCATAACCCCTTGGGTGGGAGCACCCTCAGGCAGCCGTTGAGTTGACACAGTAAGAACCTTGGACAATAAAATCTCAACGCTGCGGGGAGAGGAGGCAGGGGAGTTGGGGTGAGGGATTGTGGAGTCAAGGGACCTCGCTCTCTCCCTCAGCTCTTGTTCCGAGTCCCACGACGACCGACATGGAGCCCCCCGCAATGATCCCAACCCTCACACGTGGTATCTGCACAATAAACCCTTGTGGATGAATAAATAAATATGGCTCACAGGTATGAAAGGGGAGAGAGAAAAACAAATGGACTTTAGGATGACTACTAAAAAAGGACTGTGTGTTTCAGAAGTAAATGAAACAGCTAGACCCAGACCATATAAACCACACGTGTTTTTCTCATCAGCTATCCATCAGCACGCGAGAAAAACATGTAGCATTTCGGGGTTGTCTCCGTGTCCCCAGTGCTGCTTAAAAAAAAAAAAAAAAGAGCACACGTGGGATTGCGAACAGGTCACAGGTTTAGCCACTGTCGCGCTGGGTGAGGACGTGGGTGAAAAAGAATTCTTTCTTAATTATAAAGGAAGTGGTGTCCGCTGGAACTTCCAGCTCCTCCCATGTCTTGAACTCGGAGTTGGAACCCGCGCCCTCGGGATAAAGGCTATCACAAAAAATGTGGAAATATTTACAAAACAGGCTCCACTGAAAATTCGCCCCAAAGCTCCGGAGAGCAGACCTCAAGTGCAAGTTTATCTTCCGAGGGATTATGAAATGCTTCACATTTTTTACTTCTGCCGGAGGGTAAACAGCGAGGCCTGTTCCGTGACCCCCCGGCCAGGATTTCCTTGGATGACACGCTCATGAAAAATGCGACCCGTGGACGTCCTGACTCACCGAGCCAGAGTCCGCGGCCTTCCGCCCGCGGTCTGCCCGGCACCAGGAGAGGAGAAGCCGTTTCTGGAACCAGAAGTTACCCTTAACCCTTTGCCTCAAGAACGTTTCTGGCCAAAACCGGTGTGGCTCAGTGGATAGAGCGTCGGCCTGTGGACTGAAAGGTCCCAGGTTTGATTCTGGTCAAGGGTACATATCTATCTTGGTTGTGGGCACATCCCCAGTGGGAGGTATGCAGGAGTCAGCTGATTGATGTTTCTCTCTCATCGATGTTTCTCTCTATTCCTCTCCCTTCCTCTCTGTAAAAAAAAAAACAACAAAAAAACAATAAAATATATTTTTTAAAAAAGTTTCCGTATTTGCATAACATGGGAACAGAAAAATCCTTAGCATGTTTATCAGTGTACCTTATCTGGCATGTAATGTCTGATGACGTGTGTGGATCACAACAGCTATCTCCAGAAAGGCCCAGCTCAAAGATCACAGGAGAGAGAGCCAGGTTCCGTAGCAAGGGACCACACACTTTCCCTCTGGCTCCTGGGCATGGACCAGGGAGGGAGCTTGACCATGGTTTCCTAGCAACCCACGAAGTGGTGGGAGGAAAGAACAGATGCACTGGGCCAATCAGATCTGATCCTCTCGGCAATTCCAACTACAAGAGAGAGAAGGGAGAAGGTGACAGAGGAAAGGCCAGGACGGGCCAGCTGGGCCAGGTACACGCCTTCGCGATGACTCAGGCAGACTATGACCAGGCAGCAGGGGACAGGTATGGGGACTGCGAAGACGTTACCGGTTCAGGCCAGGCCAGAGTGTGAGCAGAAGGCAACACAGAAATGCACTGAAGGAGAAGTCACTGGGAGCTCGCCAGGTGGTCTGGACCATCCCCTGTCCTCCCCTTTCCCTCCCCCAGCTCGCCATCACCGCGTTGCAGTAAGTTGAAGGAACCCACAGTCTCATTAGCCGCAGAGACCGCAGAGCTATTACACAGCAAGATCAGAGGAACCAAGCTCAGCTACATCTCGCTCGAGGCCACGTATTTTCCAGAAGAGAGTGCCTTTCGCGAGTCGGGCACAGACAGAGACGCTGGATCAAGTTCATCACCATGCCTGTCAGCAGCCTGGCAAGGAGGCATTAGTCATCATTTCACACACAGCCAGGAAGCGGGGTGCAGAGAGGCCACGCGGGTACTCGGGTTATGGTTCCCAGGCCGGCTCTGCTTGCTCCGTGGCCTACAATTCCTGCCGTGCCAGGTGGGTGGTAATCCTCCCTCCCTGTCTCCCCCGCCCCCCCCCAAAACACACACACACACACACACACACACACACACACACACACACACACACACGGGGACCTTTGGGTGGAATATTTCCTTCACAAAAGCAGTGAATTCAAATGACTGACAGTTTTCTCCTTGGGAAACCTCCCCCTCTCTAGACAGAACCCCGAGAAGAAGCCACAGCCCTGAGCTGGCCGGGGCAGATGACACGCGGGCTGTGCACACACCATGTCTCTGTGTGGCCGGTGGAGCTGCCTAGCGCCCTGACCGAGCCCCAGGGTGACACAAGTCCCAGGAGATGGCGCTCCCTGCCACTCCACCGGGGTCCCCGCTCCGAGTTTCACTTCGATATGAAGAGCGTCTCCGCGTCGTGTAGGAAATGTAGGTTTTGATCCCAAGAAGAGCACCCAAAAGGGGAAAACATGGCCAGTGATTCAAGCGGACTGCTGCCTTGCTGGTCTCAGCCAAGACGCAGGCCATCTCTGGAAACCCAATAACACAGAAGAGATCCGGTAAATTAAGAAAATCTACCTGGTGATATTGTGTGGCCCTTAAACTACCAAAGTCGGCAATATTGGTGCTATTTTCTAACGTGAAAAAAGCAAACTTTAAAACAATGTGTGCAGCCCTAACCGGTTTGGCTCAGTGGACAGAGCGCCGGCCTGTGGACTCAAGGGTCCCAGGTTCGATTCCGGTCAAGGGCATGTATCTTGGTTGCAGGCACATCCCCAGTAGGAGGTTTGCAGGAGGCGGCTGATAGATGTTTCTCTCTCATCGATGTTTCTAACTCTCTACCCCTCTTCCTTCCTCTCTATAACAAATCAATAAAAAAATATATTTTTTAAAAAGTGTGCAAGTAAAGAAGATGGAATGGTTATAACTAAGTTAGGATACGCTGGGTGGGAACGGAGGGTGAGCTTCAACTCTCCAAATAGTTAAAAAAAAAAACACTCATTATTGTTAGATGGCATGCTAAGTAAATAAATGTAAAAAAAGGCATCTGGCTTCCTAGGGCGTCTTCAGTTCAGGAGGATCATTTGTAGTCTCCCCAAAATTACCCCGCTGTTTGTGGAGCTGAATTCTTTCCCCTGACAACTCTGCCAGCGCTGGCTTACGCTCTGCAGGACAAGAGCCATATCGAGTTCCTTAGCATGATTCCAGCAATCCGAGGGAGGACCGGGGAGGGGAGGAGGGAGGGGACGGTCCAAGGCCCTGAAACCACTAACAAGAAAAGCACTGTGGCTCATGCATAAACCCCGTCACCGGCCCCCACGACGCTGGGCCGGCCCCATAATACACGTCTGTGTCAGACTTCTTAAAAAGTTGTACTTGAAACCGGACAGGCCTGGAATTTCAAACACACAGAATAAAGGAATGCCACGGAGGGAGAATTAAGGTCAACCGAAATCGGCCTTTTGTCTGGGAGGCATTCTCCAGACCTAGGGGGAAAAAAGGCCGAGGGTGGCTGGGCTGCGGGCGGATTTGAAAGTAAAATCCGAGGCTGCAGAACTGCCCACGCTGCCAGAGGGAACGGCAGGGCCGGGCAGGTTTCTGCGATACGGATTCCACATAAAACAGCCGCCGTGCGACCTCGGGCGGAGCTCGAGCTGCAGGGCAGCGGACAGTCAAACTGTTAACAGGATGTGCTGGGAAGACAGGTAGCGGCAGCTCAGATGAGTGTTTACCCGTGCTGGCAAGGCCGGCGGCTGGGAAGGAACAAGGAGGTTCAATGTGTGTCAACATGTCAACTACAGCTCAGGTAACGCAGCTGACCCCGAACAGCTCCGGTCTGGCCTGCGCGTGTCTGCACTTCAGAGTTTTTTCCATTGAGCGCAGTTAACCGACCTGCCCAGTTCAAACCCACGCGGTCCGTGGGTCAGCCTGGAGGCTGGGGATCTTGCACGCAGGGTACCGACTGGAAATTCCATCTCTGTGTCAGTTTGATGCCCTAACCCTGTGCTTTTATTATTTTTTAAAATATATATTTTTTACAATATATTTTTATTGATTTTAAAAAGGAAGAGGGAGATAGAAACATCAAAGATGAAAATCATTGATCAGCTGCCTCCAGTACGCCCCCTACTGGGGATCAAGCCCACAACCTGGGCATGTGCCCTGGCCAGGAATCAAACCCTGACCTCCTGGTTCATACATTGATGCTCAACCACTGCGCCATGACAGCCAGGCAACCCCAGGCGTTTAAAGGGTCATCTGTATATGTCCCCTACCAGAGTCCCCTCTCCAAGTTTCACTGTAATACGTATATGGTAATCATCTCAGCTTCGTGTAGAAAATGTCAGTTTGGGCTGAAACAGGTTTGGCTCAGTGGATAGTGTCAGTCTGCAGACTAAAGGGTCCCAGGTTCGATTTGGGGCAAGGGCATGTACCTTGGTTGTGGTATATGCCCCAGTGGGGGATGTGCAGGAGGCAGCTGATGGATGTTTCTCTCTCATCAATGTTTCTGACTCTCTATCTCCCTTACTCTCTGTAAAAAAATCAATAAAGTGTTTGTGTGTACATACATACATATATATGTATATATATTTTAAAAAATGTCAGTTTGGATAATTATGTATGACCGGTCCTCTCCCTCTCGTGTGCCAGGGATAACTGTTTCCCAACACAGACAGGTCCCCACCTGGACAGGGTCACATCCGCTGAGTCACCCTCCTGGGGAAGTGGAACCGTACGTAGAGAGAGGTAGGGGGACCAGGCCCGCACTCAGAGCGGAGTTATTTTTAGTCGTCGCATTATTTTGTCTCTGGAACAGATAAACAGGCCAAGTGCCTGTTCCAAGCCCACCCAGAAGCACAAGATTTCGAGGCGTGACTTCAAAGCAGAAGTTATCGAACATCTGAGACGAAAGTCCTAGATGAAGTCCTCCCCATTGGGACCCAGGCTCCCGGCTCCACTCGGATGAATATTTCGATCACATCCTGTCCCGTCACTGCACAGCACTCTGTAGTCTGATTAATGTTTCTTCTGAGGCCACAGCACTTCACTTGGTTTTACCGCTTCTCAGTCCTACTTTGTGATCTCCAATGCAGACGGGGCTTTGAATGTAAAAGCATAAAGAAATAACTTCCCCCATGAAAGAGGTTCACTAGTGAAATGAGCTGTACAGATGTGTTTTTTTAAATAGTCAGAGTTGTGGTTTTTTAAAAAATATATTTTATTGATTTGTTAGAGAGGAAGGGAGAGGGATAGAGAGCTAGAAACATCGATGAGAGACATCGATCAGCCGCCTCCTGCACACCCCCCACTGAGGATGTGCCGTAACCAATGTACGTGCCCTTGACGGGAATCGAACCTGGGACCCTTCAATTCACAGGCTGATGTTCTATCCACTGAGCCAAACAGGTTTCGGCTATATAGTCAGAGTTTTTCATTAAAAATAGTCCAAAGCCATAGCTGGTTTGGTTCAGTGGGTAGAGCGTCGGCCTATGGACCAAAAGGTCCCGGGTTCGATTCTGGTCAAGGGCACATATCTCGGTTGTAAGCTCCTCCCTGGCCTAGGCCCTACCTAGTCAGGGCTTGTGCAGGAGGCAACCAATCGGTGTTTTTCTTTCACATGGATGTTTCTCTCTGTCTTTCCCTTTCTTTTCCACTCTCCTTAAAAATATCAATGGAGCCAAGGCCGGTTTGGCTCAGTGGATAGAGGGTCGGCCTGGGGACCCTTAAGGGCATGTACCCTGGTTGCGAGCACATCCCCAGTAGGGGGTGTGCAGGAGGCGGCTTATTGGTGTCTCTCTCTCATCAATGTTTCTGGCTCCTATCTCTGTCCCTTCCTCTCCATGAAAAATCAATAAAGTATATTTAAAAAAAATATCAATGGAAAAAGATCCTTGGGTGAGGATTTAAAAAAAAAAAAACACAAAAAAAAAACCCCAAGGAACTTATTTTTCTTTTCCCAGAAATTACACCTTATATAGTTTGTTTTTTCTTTAAAAATATATTTTATTGATTTTTTTTTACAGAGAAGAAGGGAGAGGGATAGACAATTAGAAACATCGATGAGAGAGAAACATCGATCAGCTGCCTCCTGCACACCCCCTACCAGCGATGCACCCGCAATCGAGATACATGCCCTTGACGGGAATCGAACCTGGGACCCTTCAGTCCGCAGGCCGACGCTCTATCCACTGAGCAAAACCGGTTTCGGCCACCTTATACAGTTTTGACGAAAAGAATACTTACTACCTCAGAGAGAAAGAGGGCAGGGAGCCAAAATCTACAGCAGCCTCTCTCCCGTTCCTGCACGCGGAGCTGATTCCGGGCCACGCATCTCACTCCGAAGTTCACCTTCCAACCCCGCTTGACCCACATACACGCCCGTGTCCCTCGGCCTTTTCCCTTTTTGCGTCCTTCAGAGAGGAGGTAAAAGCTGCCAGGTTTCTGAGGTGGAACTAAACCGGCCATAAACGATCAGGCTGCTCACCCACCGAGCTCCAGCTGCTTTCATGATTGGGATTTCGCCTCAGTGGGTCCCGGTCCCGGCACAAACACGCATTTCACCTGCTTATCTCCCCGGTGAATGACTACGTTCGCGTTACCGCTCTCCTGTCTCCTGTTTACAGCGGCGAGCCATTGTGTTTGGGTCTCGCTCCTTCCCACTCAGTTATTTTTACAACGCACACCATCCTCGGGGGAATGAAAGCTGCCTGCGTCTTTATATTGCAAGAGGAAGAACAGCGAGAATGACTAACTCGATTCTTAACGATCTAACGACTGGAGGTCCAGCTTGCTCTTCCTCTTGATGTTGTTGCCCGTGGCTCATCTTGGTCGGCTGGAGGAAAAAGGACGGGCCTCCATGTTTGGGGATGGCCTCTTTCCCATTTAAACGTACTTCGTGCAACGGCGTGATTTATTTCAGAAAAACAACAAAAACAAAAACATTTCTTCCCAGAGCACAGACTCAGGCCTTTGGCGGATTCCAGACGGTCATTCACATTCAACAAGATTTGCTGAACTCTCCCCCTCTTCTTCTTTTTAAAAAAATATATTTTACTGATTTTTTACAAAGAGGAAGGGAGGGAGAGAGTTAGAAACATCGATGCGAGAGAAACATCCATCAGCTGCCTCCTGCACATGCCTACTGGGGATGTGCCCGCAACCAAGATATATGCCCTTGACAGGACCCGGGACCTTTCAGTCCACAGTCCGACACTCTTATCCACTGAGCCAAACCGGGTAAGGCATCACCCCCTCTTCTTTCCCCACCTTCAATCTTAGGAGTCAAGCTCTTTATATAAATAATCTCCCTAAAAAGTCTTCCCTATGAACCGATAACCCTACTTTTGCTTTACAGGAAGAGATAGGGTTAGCGACATTAAGTGACTTGCTTGATGTCGGCTGTACGTTCAAATCTCATTTTCTATTTGTTTCCCAGCACTGTTTTTCCTTCCGTCTCCCACATTCAGAAAATCGAGGTAACACCAGTGTTCCCTGCCATGGTAAATCTTGTCTCCACCACTGTCCAGAATTTAGGATGCCTATCACCAGCCCTTCATGCAGTCCCAGAGCAACAGAACTAAAGTACCCACAATCACCCTTACTCGAACCCTACACCAGGGTCACGTGTGTGGCAGGGCTGGGAGGGGAGGGAGCCACCGAGCCCGTGGCCCTAAAACCTGTCCCTCCAAGCTGCGGCGCTGCACACGCCCCTCCCCTGACTCCTCACACCAAACCAATGGCGCCAGGCAAAACTCGGCCAGTGAGCCGACGGGATTTGTGCAAACAGAAAAAAGAGGGACACGAGCAGTTTATTCCTTAAAAATGTGACTTTTTCACATTTCGGGTTTCAGAAGGCGTCCGACGAAAATGGGGCTTGTACCTGATTTTTAACAGAGAGGAAGGAAGAGGAATAGAGAATTTGAAACATCGATTTGAGAGACACCGATCAGCCGCCTCCTGCACGCCCCCTGCTGGGGATGTGCCTGCAACCAAGGTACATGCCCTTGACAGGGATTGAACCTGGGACCCTTCAGTCTGCAGGCTGATGCTCAATCCACTGAACCACACTCAGACGGTCGCTTCCTCTCTCACAGAAGAGGGTTCATCAGAACCATCTCTGGAGCTGAGAGAAGGAAATCAGAGGCGAGGGAGGCCTCGCCCGCAGGAAGACGGTCCACGCCGGGCAGCCCCTCCCCTCCCAAGTGCCTGGCACCCCAGCTGGAGGTCTGGGCTCTCAGGGTTGTGTTTCTGGCCCCGGCAGCGAGGGAAACAAATGGGCGAACAGATGCCTGGGGCTTCGCACAGGCCCATCTGAGCTGCGGAGAGCCCACTAATTCCCTGACCGGGGTTCCTGGGGGCGGCGGTAATGGCTCTGGGCCGCCGCCACTGAGGCCCAGGCAGCGGCTGACGGCGGCGGGGTCACTGCCCGCCTCTCCGCTGCGGTCCCGCGGGACGGGCGGGCGGCGGGGCGCAGATGCTCTCGGCGAGCACTTACCGCGGAGCGCGGGGAGCTAAGTGCTCGCTCTGAGCGGTGAAGTGGTTAATGCCGAGGCGGACAGAACGGAGACGAGGGAGATTTCGCTGGCGTGGCTGTTCTCACTCGCCGATGGAAGAGGCCCGCGGAAAACTTTCTATGAAGGACTCTGGCAGCCAAAGGACAGAGAGAGTCACAAGCAAGCGGCAGCAAGGCGGGCCCAGAGGGTCGAAGGACAGTAAGCAAGGACAGGGGAGTGTCTGGAGCAAGGCTCTCGGAAGGGAGCAGAGTGAGAGGCCAGACCAGGCCCCTCCACCAAGGAAGGGGTGCTCCCACTCTCAGATGTCACAAGCTCCAGGGCCGGCAGCCAGGCCTGCACTGAGATTAGTAAGGCACAGTGTCCCTCCACACAGCAAAGTCTCGGGGCCCAGCGCCTCCTGTACAAAAAAGGGGGAAGGTTGCCAAAACCGGTGTGGCTCCGTGGATAGAGTGTCGGCCTGCGGACTGAAAGGTCCCAGGTTCGATTCCAGTCAAGGGCATGTACCTTGGTGGCGGGCACATCCCCAATGGGAGATGTGCAGGAGGCAGTTGATGAATGTTTCTCTCTCATTGATGTTTCTAGCTCTCTCTCCCTCTCCCTTCCTCTCTGTAAAAAATCAATAAAATATATTTAAAAAAAGGGGGGGCGGGAATAGGGGATAAGGTCAAAGGTATAAACTTCCAAATATGAGACGAGTAAGTCCTGGAGATGTAAAGTGCAGCCTGGTGTCCACGGTCAAGCACACCACGGAAGGAGGAAACCACATGGCCAATGTGGTTCAGCCAACGAAAAAGAGACAATAGCTGACGTGGAGGTGAAAGAACCAGAAATTTCAGCTCCATGCAACATAAACACATCTCAAAGACCAGCCCCACTTGTGCAACATGGGAAAAACGTGTAGACGCTGTCTTTCAAAATATAAGGCGCCCCTGCCCCCCAATTTTTTTAAACCAAAGGACCCGCACACCGAGTCATCCACAATACTAAGTGTTCTCATGACAGAAATCCAGAACTGGTGTCACAGGACTCCAGGTCTGCCGGCGTGGCACCAACAAGGAGAGTGATGGGGAGGGGAGGGGGGAGGGGAAACGCAAAGGCAGACA
>PVJN01026790.1:0-28707 GCA_004026805.1 Lasiurus borealis | reverse complement strand
GGGGAGCTATGGGGGAGGAGGAACATCTGTAATAAACTGAACAATAAAGATTTTTTTTTTTTTAAAGTTAGAAGTTGCCGAGACCGGTTTGGCTCAGTGGATGGAGTGTTGGCTTGCGGACTGAAGGGTCCCAGGTTCGATTCCCGTTGGGGGCATGTACCTTGGTTGCAGTCACACCTCCAGTGGGGGTTTGCAGGAGGCAGCTGATCGCTGTCTCTCTCTCATCGATGTTTCTCACTCTCTATCCCTCTCCCTTCCTCTCTGTGAAAAAATCAATAAATATATATATATATATAAAAGTTAGAAGTTGATTTAAACTGTAATCCTTAGACTCATTTGCATTTATAGATCTGCCAGTATTGAGACATGAATAAAAATCTGCATAGTCATTTAAAGGGGTTTTTGTAATACATTACTTAGGGGAGGGAAGGTCGCACTAGCCTGTTTTGTCCACCAGTTTGGCCAGGTTTGTGTGGCTCTGCTTGCTTGTCATAAATCCAAACTGCTCTTTAACATGGTCACCTTCGTAGTGTGGGCAGCCTTTTGTGAAGTTCCCTTTATGTTCCAGCTCACATCTACTTGGTTCTTTTACTGCTCCTGTGTTTGAGATGCCTTCCAATTTGGAGTCATCTCTGAATTTTGTTTGTGTGCTGTTTATTCCGTTTCACACATTAGCAATTAAGACACTAAAACTCAAGACCCAGATCAACCTCAGTGGCACCTCACTACCCTCCCCCCACCCCCAGCTCTGCTGGTTGCCATTTATCATTACATCTTGTTTATAGCTCGTTAAGTGGCTTTCACGCCATCTGAGAATCATCATCCTCAAGCCAATTTGAATTAATTTTGCAAGTCAGAGCTTATGAAACATCGAATTAAGTACTTCATGAAAACCCAAATATACTCCTTGTACTGCACTACCTTCACTCATTAATGTTATAATTCTATCAGGTTTCAAACAACCAGGTTTGTCTGTCATGATTTCTCTCTGTATGTTCAAACCGATCATTTAATACTCATGGGACTTCCCTTATCGTGTCTATGTACAATGTTTAATCTTAGTGGCTTCTTTTAGTAAAAAACAGATTAGGTTAGTTCTTACACAGTCATAGAAATATTAGACTTGTTAATTTGTTCGTCAGTAGATGTTGAGGATCCTACTGTAAATCTTCATGTGACAAATGAGCATATAAACTTACTGATGCAGGTTTAGTTGGTCACGACCAGAGCAGGGGGTTTCTGACATGCAGTCTCCTATTCCTGCTATATGACACATGCCAATAGACATTTATTACTGTTTCTATTTAGTCATATTTTTTCACTGTTTTTGTTATGTTATTTCTTTTTCCTGGAACACTATTTCATATATAGTTTTCTATATATGAATGAGGGACACCAATAATTTTTATACTCTTTCTAAAATCAATGTCAAGAAAGTTGTTTCAAGTTCATAAGACTGAATGGCATATGAATCTATTTGTGAAAAATAGTTATTCTTATAAAAAGTCAAAAATACCTTGAAAAACTGCAACTATTCCCTTTCATAATAATAGTCTTCAATAAAAAAGCCCTGTTCTAATAACTACATATGCCATTTAAATATGCAGAATATTCATGTTCTCTCATAAAATACTTTATTTCTTTATTTTTCAATTTCTTTGCTTAAAATCTGTATTTATGGATTTAATTTTGGCATCATTTGAACAATATTGCCATATTCACAAGCAAATGGAAAATCTCCTTGAATTTTCTCCTTTTTCCTTAAAAATGAAACATAGCTCAGCTGGCCTGGCTCTTTGGTCAGCATCAACCCATGAACCAAAAGGTCATGGTTCCATTCCCAGTCAGAGCATATGCCTGAGTTGCAGGCTCAATTTTTAATGTGGGGCATGCAGGAGGCAACTGATCAATGATTCTCTCTCATCATTGATATGTCTCTCTCAACCTCTCCCTTCCTCTCTGAAATCAATAACAATTTTTAAAAATTAAACATGAGATTTTAAGGGAAGGTGTTTTATACAAATGTTTATTTATAACTAAGTGCATTAATTGCTTTATATATATAATCTAAGTCTGGTGCCTAAAGTTAAAAACTTCTGCTTTTCTACATGAATGCTTAACCTGGCCTCCATACATGATAGAATTTTCTTTCAAGTGGTCATTTAGAATGTCACTTACTGAAAAAGTTATTTCATTAATATACAAAATCACCTTTATTTTTAGCTTCTAGATATTCTTTAATATTATAATTATTTTTGGAACGTTGGCAGGATGGTTATTATACAATTTTTGACCACAGTTTAAGCTTCATAAATAAATGACAAGCTAGCTTTTTAAGTCTAATGAAGGCTGAAGTTTGCCATTTGAACTGCTTCATAATTGCCTGGTGGTGGCTGCCTGTAAAAATTAATTTCACATGTGGAAAACTCAGAACTGGCAACCTCAGATTCATACATATATCCTTAAATTTTCATGAGAAAGGGAATGTTGTGAAGAGCACAAGGAATACAGATGTTTCCAGATTCCTCAGAGGCAGTCATGGCCATTTAGAAAGAATTATCCTTTGTGTTAAAAGCAGGAGGATATGGATAAGTATATAGCTTTTGGAAACACCTCTTGATAAGGATTTTTATCATTTTAATTAATAAAATTGCTCATGCACAAGCACAGGAATTCTCATTGGCATGCTTAATTAACTTTAACACTGATCTCAAGCCAAAAGGAATATTGTGATTTTGCTGGGCATATGATTTGGATCTTTGATATAGTGTGATGACATTTTATGATTAGTCACATAGGGTCGTCTAGAAAAAAAAGCTTTTTTGAAAAAAATTGTATTGTGTTTGTTTCTTTGTTTTGCTTTAATGCCTCAGTGTTAACACACTTTCCCTTTTTTTTCTGGTGGTCAAACAATACTGCAGATTCTAAAACATTGTAGAAAAGCATTGCATCCCAAGATGTTTAATTGCATTTCATCTTTTATAACCTGCAGGTTCAGTGCAGTTTAGTTGATCACTGACAGCAAACTCCTACCTTCCTTACCACATCCCTTTATTATTTGTTTCAGCAGCCAATTTATAGAAAATGCTTCTGCTAATCAAAATAACCTTTTCCAGTTGTTTGAAACGCTTACTCTGTAAGCCAAAAATGTCAGAAACATTTTACACATTTGAGTGATTACTTTCATCCTATTGCAAGAAAAGAAAAGTTAGTATAGACAACAATGTCTAATACTGACATTAAACTGTTAGTTCATACATTTGCTCTAAACTCAGAAAGACAGACTATAAAGAATGTTTCAAAGAGTGTGTTTAGAAACACCTTTAAATGACCTATCAAATGATGATAAAACTCTTGCAGGATATTTGGTCCTGTTCAAAATATTTATGGACACATTTGGTCCATGCCAACTAGTCTACCTCACCCCATGTGCCATGACCAGTTAGGTTACTCAGACAAGAAGGGTTATTATTGGTAATATAGCCACAACACATTTATTGTACCAATAAATCATTGTAGAATATTTTATGTATTTGTTATGTAAATCAAACGTATCAATAAATGTTATAGGCAATTTGAACCGGGGATGTTTTCTAAGTGTGGATAGTTTTTGTAAGACCAAATATTAAGGAATATTTGGCATGAACCAAATATGCTGATGGGTGTTTTGAACATGACAAAATTTAAAAGACTTTGGTGTGAACCAAATGTATCTGTGGATAATTGGAAGAAGACCAAATGTCCATTACTTAATAAAGGATCTAGAAATAATATTCCATTTAAGAGGATGCTTCAAAACATGTTAGATGAGTTATATTCCATACCATATATTTCAACATTTTGTCATTTTAGAGGTGATATGGAGAAGACCAGTGGAGAGGCTATGATAGTTTCACAATTTTTTAAAAATGTTAAAAGCAATGTAGAAAAACTTGTAATGCAATGTTTCAGAAAACATTTGAATGCAAACAATGGCTTTTTACTGTTTATCATATATCATAAAATGAGACAAAACCATATTGATGTCTCATTTCCTGAATTTTGACATGTGCAGAATTTCTAGAATGTCTTCAATTCAGTGAACTCAGGCTGTGGTGCTTTTTAAAGTCAGAATGTAAATTAACATAAAAATTATAGTCTTCTCTAGAAACACATTTATAATGTCGGACAAACATATAAGATTGAATAACCATTACTTGAGAACCAATTTTATTATAGACCTCAACCTTAAAAGATTTATTAAGCAACCTCATCAAATGTGTTATCCTTGCTTGCTTCTTTTCTTTAAATTGAAAGAGACCAGATCTGTGTTAATTTCCTATTATGTGAGAAGCTGGTGTGCTTTGATTGATGAGCTGACTAGAAAGTAATTATAGTTTTACAAATATACATGATTTAAAACAATAGTTAATGAAAAGTCCATTATGTAATCCTCAGATTCATATCCATTGAACTGGAACTAGTGTGTGTGTGTGTGTGTGTGTGTGTGTGTGTGTGTGTGTGTGTTGCACTATTAAAGAAATGAGACTCAGAAAATCTGAAGCCAGTTATGATAGTGTAGCAAAATGTTATATTACTGTGGGAATACCTCTTGCTCTTATTCATATACTTTTTACAAAGTCACTTAGCAAATACAAAGGATGTGCTGCCTAACTTGAAGTTATTAGGTGTTTATTGTTTGATAATATATTATAGCTCCGTATAGGTTTGTTCATAATCTCCTTATAATTAACTTTTTGTAATGGATGTTATTAAAAGACTATGGGGTTGTTATACAGAAAAATAAAATACAGACCTGGTTACTTAATGAATTCTGTACAGAACAGACATCAGTTATTAAAGAGATGGACACCTCCAGTTGCTTTTTGAGGAAACAATTGACAGTGTGGCTGGGTGCGTTTTTGGTCTTTTGCCTCAGCCAGTTAATTCATTAGGCTTGCTAATTGTATTAGTGAGGACACAGCCTTTAAAAAATATAGAGTGGCTCAGTGGTTGAGTATCAATTCATAAACCCGGAGGTCATAGTTCGATTGCTGGTCAGGGCACATGCCAGGGTTGTGGGCTCAATCCCCAGTAAGGATGTGCAGGAGGCAGCAGATCAATAATTCTCTCTCATCATTGATATTTCCATCTCTTCCTCCCTCTTCCTTTCTCTCTGAAATCAATATAAATAATATATGTGTGTATGTGTGTGTTCTGTATTATCCTTCAAAATGATTTCAGAGAATAAAATATTTTATTTATTTCAGAGAATTATATATATATATCTGTGTGTGTGTGTGTGTGTGTGTGTGTGTGTGTGTGTATATATATATATATAATTGGGTCGGTGGAATTTGGCAATATCTCTTAATTATTTGATCTTTCCAGAAAGTTATATTTGTATGTATAGTATATAATTTAATATTCAAAAGGACACAAAGGTTGATCAGTCATAGATGGTTAAATAAATTATGCTATGCATATATAGGGAAAATGAAATAATGAAAAGGAATAGAGTCGATCTACAAAAGCCTACACAGATAGATAACTGTAGGGTGATTATCTTTAGAGAGAATAATCTTAATAAAATTTTATGTTTTATGTTCTGATTTTTATATGATTGAAATGTATACAATGAACTCATAGTACCCTTCTGAAAAATAAAAGGCCACCACATAAATTTTATATATACACATATATGTTTGTGTATCTTTGTGTTTAATGTGCTTTCTGACTTTCCTTCCTTGCAATGACAATTTTTAGTGCAATAGATCTTTTCTTTTATTTCCACTGTTATGACTAATCTAGTGTAAAATATACACTTAAATTTATTTTTCCAAAAATAGAATAATCTGCACTGTTACTTTGGAGATACTTATTTTTTTTTTGGTATAGAACACCAAAAAAATTTGAGCAGGACTAAAAGTATAGATTGGCAGTAGAACAAAGGTCAAGTTTACTTTTTCCTTCTCCACTCTCTCCTTCCCTACCTCCCTCTCTTCTTCTCCCCGTTCATTCTCCCTTCCTTCCATCCCTTTCCCCTCCCTACCTCCCTGCCTTCCTCCCTTTCTTTTTTTTCTTCCTTCTTTCTTCTGCATTATTTATTTGTTTAGCTATGAAGTTCAGCTGAGAGTTTGTGAGATTGGGTGCAAAGTATGGCATCTAATGTTAATTATTAGAGGATTTTTGTCCTCTGGTTTGAATAGTCAGGAAGCCTACCCTTTTCTAATTAGTATATAATTTCCTTAGGATATATGAATCATTTAGATTTACCATTAAAAATGACAAAAGGTAGTACTTAAGCACTTTAGGTGTGGTGTCAACCCATAGAGATTTGAAACTTAGCCTGGTTGCCAGCCTACAAGCTGTGAGTTTCTACAAATTATGTAACATCTCTGGGGTTCGGGCTCCTGACCTGAAAAAATGAGAAGGATTAGTACTCCTGTCATTGAGATTATATAAATACAAAGGCCTGGTGCACAAAATTCATGCACGAAGTGGCAGGGGTAGGGGGGTTCCCTCAGCTCAGCCTGCACCCACTACAATTAGGAACTCCTTGGGGGATGTCTGGCTGCCAGTTTAGCCCCGATCCCTATGCAAAGTCAGACACCCTCTCACAATCTGGGACCACTGGCCCCTAACCACTCACTTGCCTGCCTGCCTGATCACCTCTAAACCCTCTACTTGCCTGTCTGATCACCTTGTCTCTGCCTGCCTGCCTTTTTGCCCCTAACCTCTCTGCCTGCCTGCCTAACCACCCCTAACTGCCCTTCCTTGTTTGCCTGATATCACCCCCAACAGCCCTCCCCTGCTGGCCTGATCTTGCCACCAACATCCCTCTCCTGCTGGCTGATCTCACCCCCAACTGCCCTCCTTTTCCAGTCATTTTGGTTCTGATTGGTCAGATTCTATGCCAGTCAGCATCAAAAGCTCCATCTAATAGGCAGTCATTGAATCCTCACAGTTGACACAAATTTGGTTATGATTGGTCAGTTTCTATGCCAGTCAGCCTATCAATGGGACCTAATCAATGAGGCCTAATCAGAAAGGTGGAGGTCTAGAGAGAAATGGAGGCCCGGTTGTTGACCAGGCCAGGAGAGAAAGAGAGGCAAGTTCTGATCAATGGCTGCCACAGAGGCTACAGATCAGACCCTGCCTCTCTCTCTCCAGGACTCTCTCCAGGCCTGATCCACAGCTTCCTGGGCAGTAGAATAGATTGGCAGTAGAACCAAGATCAAGTTTACTTTTCCCTTCCAGTCTGGAAGAGCCTTCAGGCATAAGGGTCATTAGGACTCTGGCTCTTTATTATATAGACTAGAGGCCCCTTGCATGAAGAAATTTGTTCAATAGGCCTTTCTTCCCTTGGCTTCCAGCACCAGTTTTCTCCAAGCACCCAGGACCCATGCCTTCCCTCAGGCCAGAGTCTGCCATCTTCGCTGCAGGCTGCCATCTTAATCTTTGCTGCAGACTCCGGACAGAGTCTTCCATCTTCGTCTTCACTGTAGACTCTGGAGTCTACAGTCTTGTCTTTGCTGCGGCACTCTGCTCCTGTAGATCCCTTTGCCCCCCCCCCCTAACCCCCCCTGCCCCTCATATAAGGTTTCCTGTCCCACCTGGCCACTTCTCACCTGGAGCAGCAGGGTGGCCACCATCTTTGGTCTTCTAATTTGCATATTCACTCTGATTGGCTGTGGACATAGCAGAGGTATGGTGAATTTACACGTTTGTCTGTTATTAGGTAAGATTAATATATCAATACATGTAAAATACTTAGAATATCAGGTGGCATATAAAACCATAATATTAATTGTTATGGTTACATAAAAGTATCTATTTAAGTATATATTTGTATAGCTGCACAAAGAGAATAGTATCTACTTGAAAACACTCTCTAAATATCAATATTATTTTATTGTTGCAATATTATTGTTGTTATTAATATTTTATTAATGTTATTACTTATTAAGAGATGCAAAAACTATTATATAATACCTAGGATAAAGACCATTATCAACAAACAAGCCAGTAAGTTGAATATAAATCCAGAAGAGAGGAACATACATATTTTTATAAAATCTTGAAATTCCCTTGAAACCTGCATAACAATGAGAATAAACATTCAAAGAAATGAAATAGTTTAGTAAAAGAGATCAGAGGAGATAGCTGGAAAAATTTAAGGGAACAGAGAAGAGGGACTTCAGAATGGTTAGAGGGAAAAAATGAAATACAATTCCAGGCTCTTATGGCTTGTGAAATACTGTAACCTTCTCATGTTTATAAATATCTACAAGAACATCATATTTTTACGAGTTGCCTTATAGTACAGCAATAATAATGAAGAAATGTGGAATTGCCAGTAGGTTTAAAAACTATATTTAAAATAGATAACTTAGTTATATTGAAATATATGTCACATTATTCTCAAGAAAATCCTATCTAATAAAAGAGTAATATGCAAATTGACTTCACCTTCCCTAAACTCACAAGCCATCCCCACAAACCCCACCCACAAGCCAATCAGGAGTGAGTACGCAAATTAACCCAACCAAGATGGCTTCGGCCACAGAGAGAGAAGGAGGGAGGCTTGGGTTGCCCTGGCGATGGAGGAAGCCAAGGTTTCCACACACCCTGGCCAGCCCAGGCTTTGCTTAAGGCTACAAAGTTTCAATTATAGAAGATAAATAAATTCCAACAGAAATGGCTACCACCACTGAGGGAGCAGAAGGGTTGGCTCTCCTCCAGGCTACAAAGTTTCAATTATAGAAGATAAATAAATCCCAGATACCAGGGCCTCTGTTTGGGTCACCAGGGGGCATGGCTGGCCTGCAAACTACCACAAGCCCCTCACCCAGGCTGCCCCTTGCCCCAAGGGAACCCCCACCCTGATCCATAACACCCTTCAGGGCAAACCAATTGGTCCCTACCCATGCACCAAGCCTCTATCCTATCTAATAAAAGAGTAATATGCAGATTGACCATCACTCCAACACAAAAGATGACTGACCCATGTGGATATAAGATGGCCACCACAAGATGGCCAGTAGGGGAGGGCAGTTGAGAGGGACCAGACCTGCAAGGGAGGGCAGTTGTGGGTGATTAGGCAATCAGGGGAGGGATGTTGGGAGGGATCAGGACTACAAGGGAGGGAAGTTGGGGGTGATCTGGCCCACAGGGAAGGACAGATAGGGGAAAACAGGCCGGTAGGGGAGCAGTTAGGAATCAATCAGGCTGGCAGAGGAATGGTTAGGGGGTGATCAGGCTGGCAGGCAGAAGTGGTTAGGGGCAATTTGGAAGGCAGGCAGGTGAGTAGTTGGGAGCCAGCAGTCCTAGATTGTGAGAGGGCAGTCAGACATCCCTCAAGGGGTCTCAAATTGGAGAGGGTGCAGGCTGGGCTGAAGGATACCTCCCCCCCTCCACCATGCACAAATTTTGTGCATCAGGTTTCTAGTAATATATAAAGTTGAAGGAAACTAAATTCATGTGTCTTTGCCAATCATGTGTCACTAAACAAAGGTTCAAGTAACATTTTGAAACTAAAAGAAAATAAAAAGCAAGGTTAAAGAGTTATGAGATGAAGAGAAATGAAATTTAGTTTATCAAAAGTAGGTAGCCCAGGGCCATGCCTGAGATGAAAAGTACAGTGTGTATATATAGAGAGAGCCAGGGTCTGTAATGTCCAAAATGACCGAAAGCTCGACTGAATGACAGGCTGCATGCACAGCAAGCTCAGGTGGGTGGAGACTTGTGGCAGCAGGCATGGGCTGGGGGAGGCAGGCGATCAGGCAGGCAGGGAGGTGAACAGTTAGGAGCCAGTGGTCCCAGATTGTGAGAGGGATGTCCGACTGCCGGTTTAGGCCCAATCCATATGGGGCATCCCTCAAGGAGTCCCTGATTGGAGAGGGTGTAGACTGGGCTGAGAGAATGTCTGCATGCATGAATTTTTTGCACTTGGTCACTAGTATCTGTAATAAATTTGCATATAATAAGCATTAAATATTTGATAATGATATTTCCTATAAAATAATTTTAGGTAACTATCAAGAGAATTGGTAACTTCTTTTGGAATTACTTTAGTTCTCTTCTTTAATTTTATATTTTTAATTAAACTTATTAGGGTGACACTGGTTAACAAAATTTTACAAATGTCAAGTACATGATTCTACAACACATTGTCTGTACACTGTATGGTGTGTTCATCTCTCTATCACCATTTATGCCCCTAAACTCTCCTCCCCTCCCCACCTGGCAATTACCATATCTTTGTCTATGTCCAAGTGCTTTTTATTTTTTTTCTCCTTTCTTTTTTTTTTTTTTTGCTCAATTTCTCCATCCCCACACCCAGCCTCTACCCCCACCATCCACAGTTGTGAGTCTTCTCTATAGAAATCTATGAGTCTGTCACTATTTTGCTTGTTAGTTTATTTAGTTCATTGGATTCCACATATTGTTGAAATCATTCGGTACTTGTCTTTCACTATAGTTCTTGATAGACTATTTCTTAAGTTATCTTTAATCAAGAGCACAATGATTGAATTATTGCCATTATGATTTTTTTAATTTGGTAACTACTGAGAGTCAACAGAATAATAGGCTCATTCCAAGTCAAAATGCAGAGAATGCCCAGAATTTTAATATTTTCTGAAGTAAGAAATCATTATTGGGTGAGGAATATTACATTTTTAAAATAACTTTGAATATAAGAAATATAATTAAATGTGCACAAGGTACAAAAGTACAATTCAGGGATTACAAGAAACAGACACTCTCTTGTCACCTACCAATGTTAAAGTTAGTATTGCTAACTTTCTATGTCTCATGCAAGTCATTCCCAATTATTGTCCTAATCCCTCTCCAAAAATAATCAGTACCCTGACTTCTAACACAGTAGTTTAATTTTTCCTATTGTGGAAATTTAGATAAATGGAATCATATTGTGTGTGTTCTTTGTGTCTGCCTTTCTTTGCTCAATATTTTTATTTTAATTCATATTGCTTTATGTAAAGTAAGTTTGTTAGTTTTAGCGCTATCTAGTATTTTATTATACTTATATATTACTATTTATTATTTCTTATGTTGATGAACATTTGTTTCCAAATGTTGTCTATTATGACTAACACTGTCCTAACTATATTTGTATACATCTTGTGTATGCATTGTTAGGTAAACTGGGTCATCAGGTATGCATAAGTTAAAATTTATAGGCAATGATCATTTTCCCCCCTAATTGGTTGTAACAATATTTATTTACCATAAAAGCATACGTTTGCTACCTTGCTTTTGTAGATAATTTCAATTTTAGACAGTATAGTAGGTATGTAGTGGTAACTAATTGTGGATTAATTTTGAGTTTCTCATATTTCTAATCTGATTGCACACTTTTTCAGTTATTCAATGACAGTTTGGTATCCTATTTTTTGACATGTTTATTTATATCTTTTGCCCATTTTCTATTGGATTGATCATCACTTCCTTATGGAACTATAAAACTAACTTAAATACTTTGAGTGAAAGCTCCTTGCACATGACAAGTGTTTCAAATACATGTTCCCTTTCTGTGACTTGCATTTCCACTCTTAAACTGCCCTTTGGTAAATGGACATACTGGAAGTGTGCATATTAATCCTATTTCTTAGAACAGAGTGCTTTTCCACAAGCCACTAGTCAATAAGCAATGTGGTTTCTGTGACTTTGCACACTATGGTCCCTTTTTCTAAAAGTCAACTGTTTTTTTAGTCACTCTACCAACCTGACAAATACAATGCTCTCAGTCTCTCCTTCCGCTTTATTTTAAAAATATATGTCAAGTAGAGCAGTTATCCTTTTGTGTTCTAGTTATTTGTTTACTTTTCTGTTTCCCTCACTACATTACAAAGTAATTGTGGTCAAGAAATACCAATTTATTCATTTTCTGATATTTAGTTCAGTTTAGTTAGTACTTAAAATGGACACTTAGTGAATCCTATGGATCAGGTTGGTTTGATTCAGTCTCCTTTATCATCTGGTAAAATCAAATAAGGCAAAGCATCTGTTATATTAATTTCCATCTCTTTTATAATCTAACACATTACTCTTTATATGGAAGATACTTGAAAATACATAATTAATGAGTTATCTAAAAAGTTGAAGTAATTAAAAGTCTAGAATACAGAATATTTTAAAATAATTAGTTTTGTTAATTTCAAGAGTAAACTGTGATTTGAATTAGGTTAATATGGACTAATTAGTATAGCTCTTCAGAAATATTTTAACTTTCATTAAACTAGATAACATATTTAAAATGTATATACCAATTGATGTGTATATAAAATACGTTCATTCCTTTGGCTTTGTTTTTCTAGATGTTTAGTTATTCATTCCAAATTCTTATTTTGCTTGAATATATTAATAGGATAAATTTAAAACTTTTTAGTCAGAATTTTCAACAAATTGTAAATTTCTTAACTTATTTTATGCTCACTTTCCTAACTATGATCTTCTAACTTGATAATGATAAATGTAACAGTAGAAAAAATAAAAATATATTAAACATTAATTTTTTGCTATCACAGATTTATTTGTGCTGTTTTCCATTTTGAAATGGAGAGAAATTTTCATAAATAAAAATATTTGCAATAAAATTCAAAAGTATATCACATTGGAAATGTCTTAGTAAGTACCATGACTGCTACATCAATAGTTTGCCCTTTCATTCAGTTAGCTCTTATAAGCAATATAAAACTGGGTAAAATAAGACAAAGAGGTTAGCCAAAGAAAATATATATGTAACCCATGGACCCAGACAATATTGTGGTGAAGGCCAGGGAAAGGGTAGTGCGTGTTGGGTGGAGGTGGGCAAAGGGGAGAGTGTCTGACCTCTATAATAATGTCAATAATTAAAAATAAGAATAAAAAAACCAAAATGATGTATTTCTGTATATCAAGGAATTTATAAATCATAATTGTTTAACACGTAGAGAACTCAGATTTTATACTGATACCTCAAATTATACAGTATTAATTGCTTTGAATTTTTTCTAATCTGTTGGCTTTAAGGTAAACCACCCAAAATGAGATATGCTACCCACAGAGTGAAGTCCAGTATGCTTTCCTTCATGTGACTCACGCATTCTGAGAAATGGTTAAGCCTTTTTAATAAAAATAACTAACATATAATTAATTCAATGATTGCATAATTTTATTCTGGTTTTCGTCCAAGTTATACTGTGCCCTAGAATGCATATATTAAATATTATATTTCAATGTCCCAAGGCAGTTACTGCATAAGGTTTTCAACAGCCTACCCACTGAAGCATTCTTACAAAATAAATATAGCTTGTCTTGTACATGAGATTGGATTAACCAAAGCCATTAATTAGTACTTCTTTTTTTAAAAAAAAACAAGGTATATTTCTAAAGCATAGAACTTTAACATTTTAAGTGCTTTAATTTCAAGAACATTTCTTAACTTGTTTTATGCTCATTTTTATTATGCATAGGGGGGAAATAATGTGTATTATGGTGAAAGAGCCTCTTTAATTGAAATTAAGGCTTGGGTCTGAATCTTAGGTAAGTATTTAACTAGACTCTTCAACGAGTTAGCATGGTCCTAAGATGTGGTGGAATGCCTCTAGAAATTGCCAGTACACATTGACCAGTGACTTTCAAACGAAGTTTAGAGGATAATTTGATGAACAGAGAAGTAATTAAACACTAGGTAGATGGTGGGATTGGGTCCAGAATTCCCACAACAGACAATCCTTTAGAATCAATTGCTTATGGGCTGCTTAAAACTGTAAATTCCTCCCAGAACCATAAGTTGGTGTCTCTTTTTTTCTTTAAAGAATATGAATTTGAGAAACCTAACACCAAGTAAATCATATCCCTCCCAAATATAATGTCCTTAATTCTGTGAGTGTTAATCCTCTTGTAAAAGGGATGCAGTTGTTCCATCCCAAGGTTCTTGGGAACAGTCACTAAGGGGGTATTTTACAAAGTCTCTAGTAACCTATTGGATGTTATACAGATGCATGCCAAAATCGGTTTGGCTCAGTGGATAGAGCGTCAGCCTGGGGACTGAAAGGTCCCAGGTTCGATTCCGGTCAAGGGCATGTACATTGGTTGCGGGCACATCCCCAGTGGGAGGTGTGCAGGAGGCGGCTGATGGATGTCTCTCTCTCATCGATGTTTCTGGCTTTCTATTCCTTTCCCTTCCTCTTGTGAAAAATCATTAAAATATATCTTTAAATGTTATATAGATGCAACTATACATCTTAGTATCAACGCAACTTATAAATATAACTTGTATACTTACTAATGTGGTTAAGCCCGATTTAGCCTAATAAACTCAAGCTCCATGAAAATAGGGGCTCTCTTTGTCTTCACCTTTGTGTCTTCCATGCGTAGCCAAAGCTTGGCACCCAGTAGCCATTTATTCCGTAATCTCTTCTGGTAAGTGGCTGAATACATGAATCAGGCAAGGCCGGTGAAAGCTCAGAATGGGGGCAAAACTAAGTAGCGGTGAGCATTCATGAAAAGTTCTGCGGTTTATTATAATGAGATCTGACCAGCAGATCTCAAATGATTCTGCAACATGTGAATGAGTTCTCCCTGCCAAGCCCTCTTGCTTGCTTTGGCAAGGACATTCTTCTCCAGGGAACCCATACCAGCACTGTCGCCTCTGATCCTTTAACACCAAGTTCTGTTTGATGCTACCGCAGATGGAACTGTCAGAGAGAGAGTGCATTGTGGATTCAGAGATGACATTTTGAGAATCTGTCCATTTAGACATGTGGACAGGGAGAAATACCATCATCACCTGTCCTTCCACTTGGCTTGCCACCATGACATCTAGAGCAGGGTGACTGGGACTACTTTAATGAATGAATACAAGGTTTCCCTTAAAGCGTCGTAAAAGTAGAAGTAGTAATATCCCCTGGATCCCAGGTGAGGATGATGTTAGCAGAATTAGACCGGAGTTTCAAATTCTGTACTCATTCACTCAGAGTCCTTTGGGCTGAATGCAAACATCTGGAAGTTACTATATTGGAAAAGACTATGAATAGCACTAAATTTGGAGTCAAAACTAATTTGTATCTGAGCCTTGTTGTTCTGCTATCTGTGGGATTTGGGCAGGGTCTTTCATTTCCTTGCACCTCGGTTCCCCGTTTGTAAAATTGAAATTTGCCAGGACTGACTTTATACAGTAATATTGTTGGGAGATAAAGCTTAACAACTGGCAAAAACAACTGGTATGGATGGAACATTGTAAGCATTCAATAGATGTCTATTGCCTTTATTAACACTCCGGACTAAAAAACTTAGATGTGCCTTTCCCACTAATGAATCATTTTGGAAAAGAATGTTTAGCAAATGTCACATTTATTTCAAATCTCTTATGTTTCATCATAATAACCTTATAACAACAGCAAATAGCTTTCATAACAAAACCAAAAATGATAAATGGCGTACTTTGTCGATCCGTGGTTAAAGTATTCTTCCTCATGAATACATTTTGATTGAACATTATCTCAGACTACCCACTGTAATGCAGTAGTTTATGGCTTTTAATGATTTCAACAGTGATGGAAGATTATTGTCTTCTGTACTCAAAAATTGCATTCATGAAGCTGCTATCACCTGATTATGCAAATGTCTTTGAAAACTTGAGACCGCATTACCTTGTAAATGTAATATCTCTTTGATTAGTGTGTCTGACCACTACTTTTACGACCTGCCTGTGTTTATTGCTCATTGAATATAGTGCCCCAGGAATCAATGAATATTGATTTAAACTGTGTTTGGGATTTTTTTTTTCAGTTCTTCTGTCTGCTTTAATTGAAGTTGTTTCTCATCCAAACAAAGGCCAGTAGTAGCTTAGAAATGTAGGTGTAGATCAATTTAAGGAAATCATTATACAACAAATATTTGTATAGCAATTTTGCCTGTATGGGCTAAGAAATGGTCAACATGATAGATAAAGTTATAGATTCCTGAAGAAACTATATCTAATGGGTCTTCTTGTTTCAACATAATTTCAATGGTGTGCAGAGAAGTTGAGGTAAATGATATACCAAATAATAAATGACATTATTTTATTAATGTCAGAGTTGAATTGTCATTCTCAATTCTTATTGCTATTACTTTGTCTATCATCTAAGCCAAAGTAGAACTAAATGTAATTTTGAGAGAAAAAATAATAATAATGAAAATAATTTGTATACAGCTTACTTCTTGTAACTTTTTGGCAAATGGTAAAATCTAGAAGTATGAGTCTTTCAACTTAGTTCTTTGTAAAGATTATTCTGGTCTCTTGAATTTATATATCAATTTTAATATCAGTTTTTCAATTTCTACAACAAAACTGTCATCTGGGATTTTGGTAAAGATTGTATGAAGTCTATAGATCAATTTGAGAAAGTATTGAAACCTTAACAATATTAAGACTTCCTGTTCAAGAACATAAGATCTCTCAATTTATTTAGATCTTTAAATTTTTTCAACACTGCATTATAATTTTTAGTGTAGAAGTGTTGAATTTCCTTTAAAAAATTATTCCTAGTACTTTTATGCTATTACAAATTATTTTAACTATTTTTACATACTTTCATTGCTTTTGAAGGAAATACAATTTATCCTATAATAATAAAAGCCTAGTATGCTAAGTGTCCTGTCATCCAATCATCCGGTCCCTGCAATCAATCAAAGCATAATATGCTAATGATATGCTAAAGACACTCAACCACTCACTATTACATACACTGACCACCAAGGGGCAGATACTCTGAATGACAGGTTAGCTTGATGCTGGGGTCCAGCTGATCAGGATTGAACAAGACAGGCTAGACACACGCATGGACCCTCCCACGGTCCCTTTCCAGCTGGCCAACCTCCTGCTTCCCTTCCTGGCCCCTCGGCCTGGCTTGAAACCTCTCGCAATCCAAAACCCCTTGAGTTATATTGGAGAGCAGGTTTCAGCCCAATCCCACAGGCCAACCTGAAGGACTCCACTCGTGCATGAATTCATGCACCAGGCCACTAGTTTTGTTATATTGTCTTGTATCTTACAATTTTGCTAAGCATATTTATTTGTTTCAATAGTTGATTGTTTTTGCATGTCTACATATTGCTTGGGATTCTCTATATTCTTAATTGTATTATGTATATCTAGAGATAGTTTTTTTTTTTCAATTCCATTATCAGTGACTAAAAAAAAAATCTAATTGTCCTGACTTGAACCTCTTGTAAAATACATGATGCAAGTGGCAAGAATGGACATTTTTAACTAATTCCAGTCTGTAGAGGGAAACTGTTAAGATTATTAAGTATGATATTTGCTGTGAGTGTTTTCAAAGACCCTTGAAATTGTTAGCTCTATTATAACTAATTTATTTAGCATTGTTATCATAACAGGATGTTGGATTTTGTCAAATGCTTTTCCTGCATCAATTGAGTCTTTTTATTCTTTGTTCTGTTAATATTGTATATTAGATTAATTTAAACCAACCTTGTATTGCTGAGATTAATCACATTTCATGTTGCTGGTTTGACTTGTTACTACTTAGTTAAGGATTTTTGCATCAATATTCATAATACATATTGGGCTATAGTTACTTTTGTTTGTCTTGTGTATGTAGTTGTGTGTGTGTATAATATCTCATGTGATTAATACTATTCTCAAAGAATAGCCAAGAAGTGTTATATTCTTGTTTATATTTTGTAAAAGTTTATGAAGAGTTGTTATTAATTCTTTGGTTAATATATAATAGAATTTATCAGTGAAAGCAGCTGAGTCTGAAAATATTTTATTTGAAGTTTTAAATTACTTAATCCTTTGTTATTTATATTTTTAAATTTCTTCACTAGTAATTATTAGCATTTTTGCGTGTTGGAATGACTGTCATTTTCATTTAAGTTATCTAATTATGAGCATTTAGTTAGTTGTTTATATAATTCCCTTACATTAGTTTTTATATTGATAGAGATCCACTCTTTCATTCTGGATTAGTAATTTGTATCTTCTCTTTATCTTGGTTAGTCTAACTAAAGGTTTGAAAATTTTGTTGATCTTATCAAAGACCTAAGTTTCGGTTTTGTTGATTATTTCCTATTTTCTATTTTCTTTATTCCCAATCTTTATTGTTTCTTTCCTTCTGTTTCATGTGAGTTTAGTTTAGATTTTTGTTTTGTTGTTTTTTCTTTCTAGTTTCCTAAGGTTAGGTTATTGATTTGAAATCTTTTATTTTCACCATAGGTGTTCACAACTATAAATTTTTCTGAGCACTGCTCCAGTTTTGATATTTAGTGTGTGTGTTTTTTAATTCATTTCAAGATACTAATTTCTTTTGTGATTTCTTCTTCTTTGACCCATATGTTTTTAAAGAGTATGTTATTGATTTACACAGATATGTGAATTGCCAAAATTTCCTTCTGTTATTAATTTTTAATGATGTTCAATCATGGTCAGAAACATATTTTATATGATTTAATCCTATTATATTTATTGAGAATTGTGCATGATCTATCCTGGAAAATGTTTCATTTGTACTTGGGAAGAGGGTGTATTTGCTGTTGTCTGAAATGTTTTCCAGATGTCTAAGTCTAATTGTGTTTATTGCTGTTCAAGTTTCATTTCCTTGTTATTCTACTTAGTTGTTTAATCTGTCATTGAGAGTGGACTAAAACATTTTTTACTACTATTGATTTTTATTTTTTCCTTTCTTTTATTTATCTTTATTGTTGAAAGTATTATAGATGTTCCATTTTCTTTTCTTTTTTCTTCCCATTGACCCCCTCCATCCCACAGCTGCCCCCTCCCAGGTCTTTACTGTATTATTTTTGTATTCATGGGCTGTGCATACATCATATAAATCCCCCAGTTAATTTTCACCACCACACCCCCATCCCTGCCTTCTCTCTGAGATTCCTCATTCTTGTGTTTTTCTCTCTGTGACTCTAGGAGGCCTCTTTTTGGCTGTGTCTTCCTCTCTGTCAGTTTTCTGAGCTTCTGGATGTTCCACTGTTTTGCTTATATCATAGCTGCCAGACAACCTTTCAGTGCTCTCTACAAAAGATTTCTCTCATTTTCTACCATGGCCTTAGGCATGGAATTCTCCATTCTCCTTCCATACACAGAGCTATGGGGTATCTTATTCTAAAAGTCTGCCTTTCTTCTTAACAGAATCCCTGAACCTACTTTTCCAGGAGTGACAGATACACGGCCCTATGTGTGGGCAATGGAGGGAACTGCTGGGCCCTAGTCTCACTTGCCCTTCCTCACAGGGAACCTCCACCCTAGGGGAGAGAGTGATCTAGACCCTAGTATTCTTGGCCTACTGCATCTGGGGAAGAACTTCTGGCCTGTTGGCGGAGGCTGGCTGGGAGAGAGACTTGGTCTTCTTGGCTATGGATGCCTGGTACAGAGGCTCTGAAGCACTGAATGGGGTGAATCTGAAGGATGAGAATGCCCCCAGGCTGTCCTTTCTGGCGAAAAACTATAGGCCCAGACTCAGCTGGAGGAGAGGGGGCTGAAATGATTTAAGTAGAGGTTCCAGAACAGAGAGCTTGAGTGCAGGTTTTGAAGCCAATATAGCATACATTCCATAGACCCTCTGTGTTCTTGTACAGATTTGATAAATTTTAAAATAATATATTTTTATTGATTTCATGGAAGAAGAGAGATAGACAGATAGATAGATAGATAGATAGATAGATAGATGATAGATAGATAAATAGATAGATGGATAGCTAGGTGATAGAAATATCAATGATGAGAGAGAATGATCAGCTGCCTCCTGCATGCCCTCTACTGGTGATGGAGCAGTTGTCCTGGCATGTGCTTGGACTGGCATCAAACTGGTGACCTCTTGGTTCCTGGACCAGTGTTTAACTGTTGAGCCACATTGTCTAGCTTTGGTACATTTTTTGAAGGACTATTTCTCCATTTGCTCTATGCCCTTAGGATAGTAATCCAGATAGTTTAAATGATGGTATATATCTGTGTTTTAATGATTTTCATAGGTATACTGCTTTTTTGCTGGGGGAGAGTATCTTTGAAGTTCTTTACTTCATCATTCTAGAAGTCCCACCCCATAAAGGATTGTATAGTAATGCATGCAATATTAAATGAAAAGCCTTTGTTTTAACCTTGTTTAAGAACAATGTAATGTAATTCATTAATTTTAGTGAAGAATTACATACTTAATAATAGTTCATATTGGAAAGTTAAATATTCCATATCCAGGTTGCAGTATCTTAGAATGCTAAGGCTTATTTCAAGATTATAGAAAACTTTCAGAAAATAATGTAAGTAATTAAACTTTAACTCTACTACAATTTCCCATCTCACCACCACCCCCCACTTCCTAATGATCTATTATGATGTAATAGTGTGAATGTTTGATAGGGATTAGGGAATTAATTCCAGCACTATCTCTCATGAACTTTTGACCTTGGAGAAGTCAATTCTTCTTAAAACTAGAGGCCTGATGCACAAAAATTTGTGCCCTGCCTTCACTCCCAATGGAGCCACCTTCTGCCTCTCACCTGGTCATGTCAATTTGCATATTCCCTCCTTATTGACTGTGGGCACCACCCTCTTTGTTGCAGAGTTACGGTCAATTTGCATATTCCATCTGTATTATATAGGATTCAGTAGCATAACTAGATTATTCTATGGATCTGTTTGGTTCTGTACTAATTCTATGATTCAAGAGGTTATCTTTGAAAATTTTAGTTTTTAATTGCCTAAATTCTTAAATCTATACAATTGGACATCATTACTAGTTACGCTCTTCCTGCTAATCTCTCCAATGTGATTACACAGTACAAAATATATGTATATGGTTTCCTAGGTCTCATTTTTCCTTGGCATTTCTGTAGCTTTTGATAATATCAATCTATCATAATTCTTTTTTTTATTTGTATTTTATTGATTTTTTACAGAGAGGAAGGGAGAGAGATAGAAAGTCAGAAACATCGATGAGAGAGAGACATCGATCAGCCGCCTCCTGCACGCCCCACAATGGAGATGTGCCCACAAGCAAGGCACATGCCCCCGACCAGAATTGAACCTGGGACCTTTCAGTCCACAAGCTGACGCTCTATCCACTGAGCCAAACCGGTCTCGGCTCTATCATAATTCTTAAAACTGAGTTATGGAGAGTTTCAATGATCTTTCTGTGATCCCAGAAAAATTCACAGAAATAAAATTGTGACCTAGTTTCAGAATACAAACCATTGCTTTTTTTTATTGAGACAAAATACCTAAGGCAAAATGACACTTTGCTGTGGTTCACCTGGGCACCCTCTCAGAAATGAAGCTAAATATAAGTGAAAGCCAGTAACACTCAGAGCAGATAAAATCTGCTTCTTTCAAAAAAAAATGTTTGAGGCATCTGTTTATTCACATGTTCAGAATTTTTCTCAATGGCTCCTTTACCCAGAGAGGGTATTGCAGTCAATCAGAAAATATGAAGGGAAGTTTTTTTTTTCTTTGGGATAACTTTCTTCCTGAATAACTCTCAAGAGCACTAGGTTTTTCCAACTGTGTATGCTAAGGTAGTCAGACTTGTACTTTAAGGGTATATCACGTTGCTGATGTTATGAATTTTCTTTTATTTTGGCTGGAAATTTTAAATCCACATAGGTGTTATCCAAATTCCATACATGTATGCTTAATTTCCTAGACAATGACACATGGATACCATTCCCCTTTATTTAACAACTGTTCTCCCATATGAAACCAAGACCGTTTTTGTTTTTCCTAGGTAAGGCCATTAAGGCTGAAGTTAGTTGTGTAGTTATGACTTTCTGGAAAGGTCACTCTACTTTCTTGAAAAAACCATCTTGATCTTTATATTTTTAAGCAGGAGTTTAGGGTACAAGTCAGAGCCAACCACAGGGCTTGAGATGTGCTTTGTTGCTTTACATCCAGAAAAAGAGTCTTTTAAGACCTAATTAAGTAAGTAAGAGCAACTATTTTCATCTCCAATAGTCGTTTTAAAAAGTCAGTTCGGCAGTCACTCTGTGGCCAGTCATTAGAGTTCTTTTTCTGGCATGACGTTTAACTCAAATTGAGGGAAAATTGCCTCGCATTCCCTGGAGACCAATTGCTTCCAGCCAGACTACTTATTAAATAATTCCAGTTCAGACCTATGATTGTTACACGCACCTTTATCCCCGACTCACTGAGAACAAGCACATTTTTTATTTCAGCTAAGCATTAAATTCTGTAAATGAATCCCGGTTCTATGGGGCTGGATAATAGTTCTTACAAAGTGGCTGTGCTCTGCTCTCAGACTTTCACTGATGAGCAGTGAATACCTTCACTTATTTTGACCTTGACATCCCCAAGGGAGCATACCGATACATAATCTGTTTAAGTCATTATAGACATTTTTCACACCATTTTCACTTTTTTTCCCCTCTCTCACATCTTTCCAAATATTTTGAGTTGGCTTTTTAAGAACAAATTTGACACTGAATTAGAGAATTATATAAACACTAAAAGAGTTTGAAAAGTGATCTGGCCATTACTGTAGATGTTTATAAATTTGCTTAATTAATGCATGGGAATATGTCCTATCAAATATTTTAGATAACTGACAATTTGATTATATACAATTCTGAGAAAATAAAATCATTTTCATTTCTAATAACTTGATTACATGCAATTGTGAAAAATAAAATCACTTTCATCTATATTATGATTAAACAAGGGAATTGGTCTTTTTGCAGGCAGTTTTATGTGATTCTCACTAATATATTAAAAAGTTTAGACACACACATTGAAATTTCTCGGCTTAGAAAGGACAATAGTAGTAAAATGAAAGTAACCCTTAAAGCTCAGATACTAGCCATTTAAAATATTCATTAATTCATCAAATGTACATAATTTCACATGCATCATAGTGGCAAAGTCTTAAATATATATTTGGATAAACTCAGCAAACAGATACTTATATTTAAAGTCATAATGAGGAACCACTTTGTAGTGCTTTGTCTAGAATTAGTAAAAACATTGATAATTGAGATCACTATCTTCTATTCACTGAAAGAAAACAAATGGAAAGAAAAAATATTATATGGGTGGAATATATCATTTAAATAATACTTAAGTTGACATATCCGCCAATCACAGTATTTATGTAGCTTCTTTGGATCTGATTCAAGCAAACAAACAAACTGCTAACAACAACCACAGAAACAACAAACATCAGAGGCAAATCAGTGTTAACAAGATATTATTATTCAAACATTAGCTCCCTCCCTCCCTCCATCCTTGTCTTTCTCAACGCCTTTGCTTATGCTCTTCCTTTTTCTCTCTTCCCTTTTTCTATCAACTCGCTTTGTGCTCAAATCCTGCCTATGTGTCTAAGCCTATTGCAACTTCTCTACAGAGTGTTCTTTTGATCTCCAGTTTGCAAAAATAAACACTCCATTCTTACTCATTTTTCTGCCTGCATGTTTTTTTTTCTAATACTATAGTTATATGTGTGTCTATAGTACACATATATAGTCTGAGACTACAGATGCTTATTTATATTCTGGATTTTACACATATTAACTTCCTCGCATAGAATAAGGGTGTTCTTCCTTTTTGAAACCCATAGAGAACCCAACCTTGTGAGTTGCTTTAATGAATGTTTTAATGCTGGCTATATGCAGAGTTATATTTTTTGTAGGAAGGGTTTCAAAGAAACATATCCCTTCTTGTGAATCTCACGTTAGTCTCATATGTTTACATAGTAAGTGCATAAAAAATAAAACCTGCACAGAGTGCAAAGAGCAAATAGGGGAGGATTTCTCATCCACCAACAGAGAACCCAGAAGATGCCATATTTTAGCAGGATCTTGAAGGAGAGGGAGGCATGTTTAAATCCCTAAATTATTTCCTCTGATCTGCTACACAAACAGCCACCAAAGCTGTTGTTTTCTACAATATCAACCTCACGATGGTTCTGACTTTGCCATCAGCTGTAGGACTGGGTTGAAATCATTTAACATGACACACATATTTACCACATAGGCCATATTTTAAACTTTATTTAACATCATTAATAGCCTATATAATGCAGTCATACCTGATGGCTTACAACGCGCTGGCCTTACATTCTGTGTTGTGCCTTCGTATACGTTTTCCTTTTTGTAGTCGTTTTAGTTTGGCTGGGTATTTTAGCCTGGAATCTTCTTGCCCTAAAGGGGATTGTTACTCAGCCATCTACATTTTGCTGAAATGCCACTTCCTCAGCGAAGATTGCTTTGACTCTTTGACCTCGTTGTTCTGCAAGCAGGGAGGATGTATGTTTTTTTCCTGTTCTTAGTGCCTTTGGTTCATAAGTCTATTATATTCACTTCATCAGGTCTTAGTTATCTTGTCTGTAAAAATGCAGAGGGTAAACCAGAATAATCTCTAAAGTCACCTCCAGCTTTAATGTCCTTTCATAGCTGCTACTCTTAAGGAAGGCCATTCAAATGCCATTCAAAGTAGTGGTACTGGTAGATGGCAAATCATAATTGATTCTGAAGTGGAACGACTCTGAATTAATGTCTAGCTACTGTGATTACGCAAGGGTAATGTGTGTATACATTTTTTCTATTTGGGGTTCTATCTTTAACCTATTTGTGGCTTTTCCATTTAGTTGGCTGATTTTATTAGATATTGTTTTGCGATCTATGAATTTTTAATTATTATGTTCTCAATTCTATAATTTTCCCCATATAGTTACTGGGTTTAATATCATGCTTTAAGTGGTAATAAAATATCAGGTCTATACAAATGTGCATTTACATTTTTAGTACTTAAATGTTTTCTCTTTATATGCGCTACATTTTAACATATGAAATGTTTTTATGCTTACCTACTGGAGTAATAATCATGACTTGCTCCCAAATGCTATCCAGTTATCCTGTTATTTATTGAATAACTCACTGGTTCCTCAAATATTTTCAATAACATATTTATAATGTTTTTTATATATATATATATGCAAACACTTTTTAAATTAATAGACCTAATTATTATTGTGTTAGTAGTAATACCTTTACATTTTTATTGTTAATGTTCTAAATCATCTATTTAAGTACTGGTGTAACATGTCAATCATATTGATTTTTCTTCTACTCTTTTTATAGTTATACTAGAGGCCTGATGGACAAAATTCATGCATTGGGGGGTGTCCTTCAGCTCAGATTGCACCCTCTCTAATATGGGACCCCACAAAGGATGTCCGATTGCCTACTTAAGCCTGATCAAAGTAGGATCAGGTCTAAAAGCAATTGGACATCCCTCTCACAATCCAGGACTGCTGGCTCCCAACTGCTTGCCTGCCTGCCTGCCTGCTTTTCTGATTGCCCCTAACCACTTCTGCCTGCCACCCTGATCACCCCCTAACCACTTCCCTGCCAGCCTGATTGACGCCTAACTGCTCCCCTTCCAGTCTGTTTGCCCCTAATTGCCCTCCTCTGCCAGCCTGCTCACCCCTAACTATTCTCCCCTGCAGGCTTGATCACCCCCAACTGCCCTCCATTGCAGACCTGGTCCTTCCCAACTACCCTTACCTGCTGGCCACCTTGTGGCAGCCGTCTTGTGTCCACATGGGGATAGCCATCTTTGACCCCATGGGGGCAGCCATCTTGTGTGTTGGAGTGATGGTCAGTTTGCATATTACTCTTTTATTAGATAGGATAGAGGCCTGGTGCATAGGTGGGGGCCAGCTGGTTTGTCCTGAAGGGTGACCCAGATCAGGGTGGGGGTTCCCTTGGGGCATGGGGCAGCCTGGGCGAGGAGCCTGTGGTGGTTTGCAGGCCAGCCACGCCCATTGGTGACCCAAATGAAGGCCCTGGTATCTGACATTTATTTATCTTCTATAATTGAAACTTTGTAACCTGGCATGGAGGCCTGGGCCAGCCAGGAAGCTTTGCTTCCTCCATTGCCAGGCACAACCCAGTCCTCCGGCTCTCTCCATCTCCATGTCTCCTGCCATTTTTGTTGGGATTTATTTATCTTCTACATTTGAAACTTTGTAGCCTTAAGTGGAGGCCTGTGCCAGCCAGAGTGTGCAGAAAGCTTGGCTTCCTCCCATACCAGGGAAACCCAAGTCTCCTGCTAGTTCTATGACGGCAGCCATCTTGGTTAGGTTAATTTGCATATTTGCTCCTGATTGGCTGGTGGACATGGCTTGTGGGTGTAGCAGAGTGATGGTTAATTTGCATATTACTGCTTTATTAGATAGGACTAGACACCTAGTTCACAAAATTAATTCATGGAGGGGGTGTCTCTCAGCCTGGCCTGTACCCTCTCCTATCTGGGACTATTCAGACTGCAGGCCTGATCACCCCCAACTGCTCTCCTCTGCTGGCCCGGTCACTCCAAATGCCCTTCCTGAAGACCTGGTCACCCCCAAACTGCCCTCCCCTGCAGGCATGGTTGCCCCCAACTGCTGTATTTGTTTCTGGGACCCAATGGGCCCTCAACCCACTCCCCAAGGACTCCCTGGGGCTGTTCAGAGTCTTCATTTCTTCTGGAAAGCTCCAGGCTTGGTTGGACTGTACTCACTTGCAGGAGGCTGCTAGGAGGGGCTGGTTCTTCAGGAGAAAAATGGATGCCTAGGTTTAGGGGGTTGAGAATATATCAGTTCTGGGTTCCTGGTCCCTCTCCCTGTCCTGCTTCCCTCTGCAGCCTCTCTCTAGCATCCACGGAACTGCACCTCCACCTGACCTGCAGCCTTGGTGAATGTTTGTAATTCAAAGTCCTATGAACTGTGTTTAAGGAATAAAGACAAAAATAAAGGCAAAACAGCCACACCACGGCAAGCTTGTGTCCCCCTGGTACCGTGCAGCTGGGCAGCTCTTCAGGCTGCTTTCTGGGCATAGCCTCTCATGCCTTGGGACTTAGATCTAGATTCCCTGGCCGCCAATAGCCCTGTGCACCTCCTTTCCACAATCCGGTGTTACACGTGTCCCCAAGAGAGGCAGACTTGGTGCAGCACGAGTTCCTTCGGACCCTCTCCAGCCCAGATCCCTGATCCTTCCATTCTCCAGGCAACCTTTCCAGCTGTGATTGTGTCACCAGCTGTACCAATTCTCCAGTTCCAGGTGGATGTTATAAGATCTAGTTGTCCCTTCTATCTGCTCCATGAGAAGGCCCAGGACCAGTCTGCCTATCAGCTGCCATTTTTCTCTCTGTGCTAAACATTTTATATACTTTGAGTTCCTCATCTATGTAAGTTTTATATACCTAAGCAGAGACACTTAGGATAGTTACCTAATTTGCTTATGAAGCTGTTAATTGGTGCACAGGCCAGTCTGGTTCCAAAGCAAGTGTCCCTTCAAAACATAAATTTTAATTAAGCATTGCATTAAATATTGATTTATTTAATTTTGGTGTTTTGTGTGTGTTTTGTTTTTTAAATCCTCACTCAAGGATGTTTTTTTATATGGATGTGTATGTGTTTTTTTATTAAATTGATTGGGGTGATGTTGGCCAACATGAACATATAGGGTTCAGGTGTGGGTTTCTGTGTTACAAGATATGTACATTGCCCCATATGCCCACCACCCAAAGTCATATCTTCTCCTGTCACCAGCCCTGTTGTAAAGTTACTCATTTTGGAGACATAACGGATGTGGAAAGAGAAAAGATATCTATTGTTTTTAAAAAGCTAAGATTGCAGTAAGTTTTAGACTTTCGCCACAATCCTGTTAGGTATTATTCTGATTTTGCATATAAAAATACTGAAGCCACAAATTTGTAAGAGTTAAGGTCAGAATATGAAACTAATTCTGACTCTCTGGCCTAAATCATTGTTATTATTTTGTCTATGTATTATTTTATAGTATTCCATCATCATGATATTTGAGTAATCATTAAACATATGAAACAAGAAGGATAGCCTTGTTGTGTGGGTCAGTGGTTGAATTCTCAGTCAGGGCACATGCCTGGGTTTTTGGCTAGGTCCCCATTGTGGAGCATGTAGGAAGCAACTGATCTATGATGATCTCTCATCATTGATGTTTCTGTCTCTTTCTCCTTCTCTTTTAAGCTCTGAAATACACACACACACACACACACACACACACACACACACACACGAATAATCCTATATAATAAAAGGCTAACAGGCACCAAAACCGGTTTGGCTCAGTGGATAGAGTGTCGGCCTGGGGACTGAAAGGTCCCAGGTTTGATTCCGGTCAAGGGCATGTACCTTGGTTGTGGGCACATCCCCATTGTGGGGTGTGCAGGAGGCGGCTGATTGATGTCTCTCTCTCATCGATGTTTCTAACCTTCTATCCCTCTCCTTTCCTCTGTAAAAAAAAATCAATAATATATATATTTTAAAAAGGCTAATAGGCAAATCAATGGAACAGCAGACCAACCAGTTGATATGGGTTGGGGCCGGTCAGCAGGCAGAGCCAGGCCAGCCAAGGCAGGTGCCAGTGGGCAGATGGAGAGGATGGCAATTAGGGGGCAGCGGTGGTGTGGGGGCAATGGGGGGAAGGACCAGAGCTGCCCCCTGGTGGTCAGCACTCTTCCACAAGGGGCGTGTTGCTCAGCCACAGCCAGGCTGAAGGCTGACAAGTGTAACCCCAGGGCCTAAGTCACAGTCAGACATCCCCCAAGGGCTCCCAGACTGTGAGAAGGTGCAGGCCAGGCTAAATGAACGCCCCCCACCCCCGCACCGCCAAGTGCACGAATTTTCATGAACTGGGCCTCTAGTATATTTTATAACAACCATAATAGGTAAT
>PVJN01026789.1:15017-28808 GCA_004026805.1 Lasiurus borealis | reverse complement strand
GGGGGGGCGACCAGGCCTGCAGGGGAGGCAGTTGGGAGGGACCAGGCTGGCAGGGGAGGGCAGTTAGGGGTGACCAGGCCAGACAGGGAGGGAAATTAGGGGCAATCGGTCTGGCAGGGGAGCAGTTAGGCATCAATCAGGATGGCAGGAGAGTGGTTAGTGGGTGATCAGGCTGGCAGGCAGAAGCAGTTAAGGGCAATCAGGAAGCAGGCAGTTGAGCAGTTGGGAGCCAGGGCCTAAATGGGCTGTCAGACATCCCTTGTGGGGTGTCAGATTGGAGAGGGTGCAGGCTGAGCTGAAAGACACTCCCCTCATCTCATACACCAATTTTCAGGAACCAAGGTAGAGTAAAATGAGGTCTTTGAGAAGTCAAAAATAACTGCTACATGGTGTTGTTTGTACCTTGTCTGTGAGAGAGAGAGGACCTTACATCCTCACTCGAAACTTACTCTTATTTTAAGGACAATGCTAAAAAGCTGCCTATCATATTTTCTTAAACTTGCATATTAACATTTACCCATTGAAAATGTGATAATGTCTGATAAATTGAACACCCTAACGTACCTAATGTACAAATAAATCACAAATCAAGAATAGAAAGATACTTAACTAATACAGATACAAATAGCAGCATAGATGTACACATACATGGTTACATGTATATAATGTTAAATCTGATTCTACATCACTTGAATCTTCAGTTTATGATAACTAAATAAATTAATTTTAATGAGTTAGAAATGATTCTAGCTTACTATTATTATTATCATCATCACCATTATTCCTATAATAAAGAGTTGGAGTTTTGGACATCTACCTGGTAATAAAGTGTTGGAGTTTTGGACATCATGTAACTGCATTCAATTTCAGATTCCATAACTTACTAAATACTTGACCTTGGGCAAGTTGCTTAACTTCCTTAGTTCTTAGTTTTCTCCTCTATAGAATCATAGCATCCATTTTAAAGGTCTGTGACCAGGTTTAAGTATCATAATGCAAAATTCTTAGCCCTGTGGCTGGCACATAAGAAGTAATAGCTGTTACTGTTGTCAAATGGGTGGTTGAGAGGAAGATATTAAAATCCCATTTTACAGATGAGAAAAACCAAAGCTCAAAGATGTTTGATAACATGACTGAATTTATACAGATACTGACATAATGAATCGGACATCAATTGCAGGTCTATCAGAGGTCACAATTCGCATGATTTTCACTGTATCAGGCTCCCTCTCATCAGTCCCAATTGCATTTTGAAGATGTATATTCACCAATAACCAGTTTTTAAAGTGGAGAATGCACTCAGTAAATATTTGCAAATTGCACTTAGTCTGTCAAATCATATTTAGAAGTCTGATTTCCAAGACCCCAAGAAATTCCTTCCTCCACAGATAAAATCACAATTCATCCTTCACCTGTATATTATTGCCTGACATTCCGCCATTACTGATTCTTCCCTTTGTTTCAATAAAAATAGAAATACTCTGTATGAATCATTTGTACTTTAGTGTTTAGTGAGTTTATCACTATATTTGGTTTATATTTGGTTTTTATTTTGTTCGTGGCTATTATTTTTGTTGTTGTTTTTGTTGAATCTGAAAGCAGATTTTGAGTAAGAGAAGATCGAATAGAAAGTGGTTAAAGGAAAAATAGATTGAGCCTAATCTCTTTAATATGATCTATAAGACTTTATATAACCTAGCTCCTGCTTCTTTCTAAAACTTCTATCTCTTGTTATTCCTTTCCTTTCATTCTTAGTTGGTAGAATATATATTGTTCCCAATTAGTTTCTTCCCTTTTTCAAAAAAGGAATATAACAACCCTGCCCATTGCCATGTGACATATAGTGCCACAAAGGGGAGGAGAATATGTCCCTATTCCATTCATGACTAGCTTGGTCACATGCTTGCTTAACCAATGGCATTTGAGCCAATGGGACTGTGATATGACCTTTTATATATTTTCCTTCTGTCATGAGAATGTCAAGTCCCAATTAGGAATTGTTCCTCCAGCCTTGGTCCTAAATGGAGACTTAGTGATTAGCACAACTCAATAGCAGATCACCTGCAACATGCATGAGAAATAAACCTTTGTTGTAACAGCCAACTGAGATGCTGAGGCTGTTACTGCACCATAACAGTGAAAGCTGACTAATTCAACACTCCACCCACACTAAGCTACTTTTAATTCCCCATGTCTCGTCTCACCTCACTTTTGGCATTTGTATTGCCATTTCCTTTTGCTTAGATCATATTTGTTCTCCATTTTTTTATGGTGTAACTCTTAGTCAGCCCTATACCTTCACTTGTAATCCTCCTAGACTATGTTAAGTGCCCTCCTATATGCTCTCCTATCATAATACAGGCCCTTCCTATCATAATACACACTATGCTGAATTGCAAATGCCTGTTTATTGGTCTATATCCCTCTTGAGACTACTAGCTTCATGAGAGAAGGCACAGCATCTGTTGTGTCTCTATTGTTCCCTCACTGCCAATCCTAATTCCTGGTCCATAATAAACTCATGCTACAATTTACAGAATAAATAAATGAGTGAATGAATAACTAAAAAAAATTAAGAGGTAATATGGTAAAAACATTAAGACTAAGCTTAATGTTTTTAAGTCTTTAGATGACCTGGATTCAAACTCAGATTCTTCAACTTCCTAGCAGAACTAGCCATATAATTTGTGGAGCCCAATGCAAATGAAAATGTGGGCCTCTAGTTCAAAAGTGATTAAGAATTTGGATATGGCAATAGCAGTCTATTCAACCAAGCATCAGGCCCTTCTAAACATTGACCCTGTGCAACTGCGTAGGTTATATGCCATGAAGCAACCCTGCTGTATAAACTTGGGCAGCTAACCTCTGTGTAGTTTTGTTTTCTTGAGTGAAAAAATAGATTTAAATAGGATTTCTGTGAGAACAAAGTAAATGAATATACAGAAAGCCCTTATAATGGAGAATCTTATGTAGATACTGTTTTGACATATAGTAAAAACTATAAATGTCAAAGCAAATTTTGATTATTTCAAATTTTGCCTAAGGTTTCCATGCTCACCAGTCTAGATCAGGGGATCTCAACAGGAGACAATTTTGCCTCCCAAGGGAACATATTTCAATGTACAGGGAGATTTTGGTTGTCACAACTTTTGGCATCTAGTGGATAGAGATACAATGCCACTAAAATCCTACCACACACAAGACAGCCCCCACAACAAAGAATTATCCAGTCAAAAATGTCAAGAGTGCCATGGTTCAGAAACCCTGATCTGAAGATTGATTTCTGGGCTTCCAAAGAAAAATTGCTAAATTTTTCAGGCTCTCAGATTCTCCATCCATAAAAGATGGCCAATAACACCTAAGCCTACCTACATTGCAAGGATGTTGTAAAGATAAATTTAAAAGCAAAGAGTCCAACTCTCAGAAGGAAAAGGAACTGTTACAGCTCAAAGTGTTATTATCAAGCTGTGCAGCTATTTTCACTTTCAGGAAACCAAATGTTCTACTTGGAAATGATAATTTCCCTCCACTAAATGAGCATTTTACTTCCCAGAGGGAGAAATTTTATTCACCTTTTGCCATCATTACACTGAGCCCATTACAGCTGTTGTTCTTTCCTTATTTGAAATTTCATAACACAGATAACAACAGAACCTCTCCTGAAGGAATGTATAGCTCTATAGTAACAAGCCACACACATGTGCCCATGTGTAAACAATCTGCTAACCCAACCAGCCATGCATATTATAAACACTATCCTCATACCTAAATGCTTTTCAATGAGACTATTGGGTAGAGAAGAAAAAATAATGTCCTTTTGAGTCATCATTCATACCAGCCACTCTCTCAAATCCTGATGTGAGTTAACAGCTAAATGGTAAAGCACAATTCTGATTTTCTATTTATAAAGTGAATGCTCTAGAGACTAATTGGAATGGCAATCAGTAATAGGAAGGTAAAAGAATAAGAAAAAGTTCAGACACAGAAAATAAAGAAGAAAATCCTAGGAAAACACAATGCACTCGACCAATACTCTCCAATGCCTTAAATGTATAATTAATCACTAGTTTGTGAGTGAAGATTGCACTATTTGCATAAACTTAGAATGGTACCACATTATAGCAATTAGAAGGAGCTCATGTTGGCGCCTGAGCCCCCAGATGTCTACATCAATTGTTCTCTAACAAAATCTGTGTTCACAAGATAATCCCAGGATAGAAGTACTAGGGAGAAAAAGATTTACCTAATATGAATACTGTGTCAGCATCCTACTTTTTTCTCCCCTTTGGTCTGAGAGCAGATTAGCAGGGCTGCCACAGGTGTGTTGTGGAGGATGCTGAAGATGAAAGCTGAGAGGAAGAGAGCTACTTGGAATAAAGAGAACTATAAATAGAACATGAATCAACTTATCAAGTTCTGTCAGTGCCTACACAGGGAACTTATGGGTGTGAGAATATCTCTCTATGGCTTCCTATGTGACCAGCAGAGGCAGAGAGGGCAGGCAATAGTAGTGATGGCATCAAGCACTATGGAAAGTCCTGGGTGCTCTGGGGTCAGGAAAAAAGCTTTGCCTTTCCACTATCCAGTGCTTCTCTTTGGATGTTCTCAAGTCAAGCTACCGCAGTGCAATGGAAGTGGGAGAAGGGAGGAGGGTATAAAGCAATGCTTCCAAATCCTATCTCTCTCCAGCTATTTGACCCAGGCACTCAATATCTGAGTCTCAATTTCCCGCTTTATAAAATTAGGTTAGTGATTGCTGGAAGCCAATTCCAGCATGTCATAATTATAAGAGTTTCATCAAAAGGTTGATGAAACTTGGGGCTCAATAAGAGCTGAGCCACATATGTAATTATCTGTTGGAATGGCTAGAGGGCACTTCCCCCAAACCTGAATAGGATGATTGTTTGCTGCCAGAGAGCTCAGGACATCTCAATCTACATGTTATTGCCTCTTGTTGTCCAAACACCTGAACAGCTCTAGGCTATTCCCTAATCTGACTATGCTTCTATAAACCCTATTCTTTGAAGTATATTATCTCCACCTTACTTTAGGAAAACTTATGTTAATAAAAAGCAAGGGTCCTAAGACAAGGGGAGGAAGAACTAAGAAGGAAGAACTTGGAACTTTAGCTCCTTTAGTTAAAGCTCCTCTGACCCCCAATGACTTTTAAAATTATCTTTCATCTCCAGACTCTTCTTTAATATACACGCAGCCTTTCTCCAGATTGCTGAACCCTTCTTAATTCTTGGACAAGAACCCTAGGAAGTGATCCTTATGACAGGACTATAACAAAGATTAAAAGAATTGGTCAATAGAAAAAGTTATTACACTCAACATTGGCTATCATTCAATTATATTTATTCAATTTTTGGAAAACCATTTTTTCCTTCTTAGGATTACCAGCCCTCGTATGATACATTATTAAAATGTACTCCTGTCCCCAAACTATCCTTGATTGGCTGTGAAGCCTCCATAGCCCTCTTCTACATCACATTCCTTCATCCCTCAGGTATCCATTTGGAGTTACTATACTTCATTCCAGTCAGTGATACATCTGTGAGGTCTCTTGGTTCTGTCATTCACATGTGTTCCATCTGTGCCACAAGCAATGATGACTTTCTGTTGACTGTAACTGACCTTTGCCTGTCTGGAAGTTGTAAAGAGGAAAACATAAATGAATGCTGTCAACTGGGTCAGCTTTTGCATGACCACATTACCACATTAAGGAAAACTAAAGACTGAATTGGTCCCATCTCATCACAGGCCTCGCTCGTGTGAATTGAATTGAGAGCCTGAGGTCCACCAATTCAGATTCCTCTCCCCCAAAATCTATGTAGTAGAGCAAATGTATGTCTCTACCTGTGGAGGAGAGATTGTGCAATGATGTAACTGCTGCCAGACTCTAGAGCTAGAGCTGGGTCAGAACAGGAAGATTATTTCCCACAAGACCCCCTAGATATTTTTAGTCCTGGTAGATGTTTTCTTCCTCCCCTACACCCCACTGCATACTGGTTCCTGGAACAAGTCTTTGTCCTGACCTGGCCAAGCATATAAAGTAATTTTCCAACCTGGTAGCATTCACTTACTAGTACTTGTGTCTGTCCCCTCATCCCTCACTTACCCTTTATCATTATTTGGCACATGATAAGTGGGGAGAGAGGATATCTACTTTGTCCCAAAGTTGCCAAAGATGTACTTCATATGTAAGTTTTCCTTAATGAATTCTGTCAATTGTTCAACTAGAGTCATCTGCCTCTTTCTTAGGTCTTGCACAGCTAGATTTTCAGTCTTGAGGATTTTCCCTGGGTCTGTGTGTACCAACACTATTATATATCTCTTTGTCCTACTGTTATTATAATTTAAAAAAAAAAAACTTGACACTGATTCAATTACAGTAGATTCACTAATTAATCGTACTTAATTTTGCATAACTTTATTTCTCCTGCAATTGATATGCAAAGCCAAGGAAATAAATACACAATCCAAATGAATGGGAACGTTCATCATTTTGCCAGACAGGTAAGACTTACTACTTCTGTCAAATAAATTAAGTTACACTAGCAAGTAGTATTCAAAGATCTAAATTGCTGAACACATGATACTGAGCCCCTGACTTGTCATTGTGGCCTACTTAACACTAATAAGAACCAGCTGAGGGCCCCTATTCTAGCCTCACTGTCATATATTTTTTTATATTTCATGTTTTCATCTCACACAATAATGACCATATCAACGTCTTTTAAATGTTGACAACTGACTGTTGCTATTGCTTTCGCTAACTAGTTCTGTTCTGTTACTGAACCAGAATGTTTTAAAAATATAAAAGTCAAAGAACAAATGTTCAGTCTTCCATGTGAGCTATCACAGCTGTTTTGTTGGAGCTTTACTTTTTCTGGAACCTCCCTATGACTCTCTTCCCCTGTGTTCAGATGTCAAACTGGATAGAGCTGCACCCAAAACAACCTTATAATTAGCGGCAATTAACCCTGAGTGGGAGTCAACAAAGGCAACACAATACTCAATTTGCCCCCTATTCCCAACAATTTAGTCAGAATTCTCTCTCATTAAAGCCAAGAGAGCTAAAACAAGGACTACCATCAACACTGACATAGAGAACATTAACAGAGAAACTCAGATTCATTCACCGCATAAGCTGATTGCTATTTGGAAAACACTTTGTCCTTTGCTAATAAAAGCAATGCTTCAGTGACTTGCCCAGATCGGCTGTCTAATGACAGTATTAAAGTCAAAGATTGCAGGGTTATAAAAGAAATTGTTTTTTGTGTTGTGTTTTTTTTTTATGTTAAATCTATGCACAATGCCATTTTGGTCAGAAATGACCAAGTCATCTGTGACTAATGCCAGACAACAGGCGATTGGTGCCAGGCCTGTCCCGCTATCAGACAGCGCTCAGAGTTCACCTGGCTCCCCCGGAAATAATGGCAGTCATAAGTTGTCAGCTGCCCATCCCAGTTTCTACCTCTCACGCTCACCACCAAAATCAGGGAGGGTTCTAGGAAAGCTCCCATCCAATCTACAGAGTCCAGGCCAGATGGTGAGTTTTGCTGCAGGGGAAGTTAATGGCCTCATGTGATAGTGAGATCATCCTTCAGCCTTTCAGGAGAGGAGACAATGCTATTGAATTAGCTTTGCAAAGGATCCTCTTTCAGCTTAATCAACATTTGTGGAAAGAGGAATTAGATTGAACTGTCTGTGAATGCAGCCAGCCACCTTGCCCAGTCAGATGTTGCTGGTCCTCATCACTATGGAGATAGGACTTTATTTGTACAGCCAGGTCAAGTCTGAGTGCATGTTTATCAGCAATAATGATGGCTCATTGCAAAATCTTAGCATGCTTGCTTTGAGGAAAACAAAGCAGGTAAAAAACCTCCAAAATTAAAAGATAACATTGCCTCCTAAGTGTAGAGTCAGATTAATAGCTACAAGACAAATACAGTTCTTTCCTGGTTGACCTTGAAAATCTTGGTTGTTGAAATCTGTAGAATTCATTGAAATTTGTGAAATGTGTGGAGTTTTGCTCCTCTTCTAAACAAAGAATATCTTTGTAAAGTCTGAGATTGTTTAGCTCAGTTGGTTATAACACAGTATCAATATCATTCCTACAGAACAAATGCCTTTGTTCTATCTATTCCTTGTCCATGAATTCCACCCTTGGAGCTAGCCAGGGAAATTCCCACTGATGTTCTTAAGTAGTTTGTATGTAACAGCTTAAGCCTGTGGTTAACTCTGGGCGAGAGAGAGAGAGAAAAAAAAAACACAGACAATGCTAAATAGCTGCCCTGCCACAGGCAGCAGCTTTGTGTGTTGTATAGAATGAAGTAAAGCATCTTACCCTCCCAAAAGAAAGCACTGGATCCACATGAGATCTCTGAAAGATTGATTTTTAAGTTGTCTTTAAGTGAATTCTGATTTTCACATGCAAATAACTGCAGACAGTAAGTGTTTAACAAATGTATGTGGAGTAAATGAGCAAAAGAATTTATCAGCTCTGGTTAAAATGATGGAGAAAAAATATTGAGGAGGCATGTTTGGTTTAAATCTATCTACCCTATAGCACAATTGACACATATGGCATTAACTCCAGGTATCTGGAACCATTTTAAGGGCACTTAGTCTTAAAGAGAAGTGTAATAGTCTTCTCTACAGCAGACTTTATCTCCTTATAAAGCAGGGTAATCAACTATTGCTAATAGAAAAGTTAAATCTGAATCAAAATCACATTTTTATTTCCTCTTTCCAGTAGTTCATCTCCACAAATCGCAGCCTGGGAAGCAGGAAAGGCTGCATGCCCAGGCCACACGGGGACCCAGTGGGCAGCATTCAGAGCATCATTCCTCCGTTCCTAGTCCTTCCTGCAGCTCTATCTGACTCTGCTCTCCTAGACCTTGTTTAAATGAATGAAGGTAAATGAACACTGGTCCTTGAGCACATGTTGAAAACTTAGAGAACAGGGAGGGATTCATTGGGATGAGGATTTAGAAAATTCCAAATCCCAGAAAGCATGAATTGTGTTAAATAACAATTAAAAGCCTTTAAACATGATGGTAGAAATTTAATTCCAGTAGATTTTAGGGTTCCGAATTCCTTCCTATTCTCTGTGGTATACAACCATAAATATTAGCAAGATGTAAGCAAGCAAAATATGTGAGCAGGAAATTCACAAAGAATTCAAAATTAAGACCAAAACATAGCTCATATTTTAAGTAAGGAGTTGGTATCTTTTAAATGAAATGAAAATTAAATTTTCACACATAAGCATTTTTACTCAAATAAAAAGACAAACTTCTCAAAACCACAGTACATATTGTCTTTAAAATCTAGTACAAATTATAAAACAATAGTTTAAATTATGATATTGTTAGAACCAAATTGTTTGCTTTAGGCTCTTATTTTAGAAAATAATGATATATCTAATTTTATTGAATAGAAATTTCTGATGCTTTATTCATGACTTAGTCACCTTTATTATCTTTTATTTCATGGCAAGTACATGGAAAACAGAAGTGTGTCCTCATCATCGCTATCATCTTTATCATCATAGATATCATTAAACATCATCATCCTCATAAAAGCCAGTATTTATTGAGTACTTCTAAGTGCTAGCACTATGCTTATAAAACCTCTTAAATGACCCAAAAATTGTAGAGCTTGCATTTAATCCACAGAATCAAGAGTTTAGTTCAAGTTACCTTATTCCAAAGTCCATATTTATGCTGATAATCAAAACAAACAGCATAAAAATATACACCAGATTTTAAAATGCAAGAAAATATAAAATGCAAAGGGAATATATATATATATATAATAGTAACAATAATAAAGCCAGCTATTCAGTGATATATAATTGCTTGTTTTTCCTATTTATGTGCATATTAAAATGAGATAAATGAAAACAATTTCTTAAAAAAGCAAACTCCATGCCCTCCTAAGTGTTGATAATATTCAGATAGTCATCATTAGTGGTCCTCATATTTAAAAATATTCCAAATAATTGACTGGAGCTACTGAAACTTGGTGGTAGACTTCCTATAGCTCAACCCTAGATATGCCACATAGGTTAAGAACAACAACAACAAAAGGCATGAAGACCTGAAAACCTAAAGATCCTAAAGGAACTCTGGGAAGACAGAAGGTGGTTCTGACATGTGTAGAAAGAAAAATGAAGTTGAGGGAGATCAGGCATAGAAACCTGATAGGGATAGTTGTAAGGATAGAAGAATAACAAGCCAGGCATAGTCAACTGAGATCAAAGTAAATGTAAATGTAACACAAATATGAAATATACAAAATAAAGACAAACATTTTAAAAGATCTAAGAAAGAATAAGATCAGAAGAAGTAGAAAGCAGTTATAAAAAACAGAACAATGTGGAATTATAGGTAGGAAAATAGTTACCTTTGGAAGAAGATAGGAACAGGGTGAAGTGACATACAGAAGGTGGACCTAAATATACTTTTTTTATAGATTTATTTTGACATTATGCACATAATTCTATAACAAACCTAAATAATAAAAAGCAATGTAAAATTTTTAAAGCAAAATTAAACAAATGTACCTAAACATATATCCATTTATGGTAATTAGAATGAGAGAAACCCTTCCTAATAACACTAAAACAACTATACAACTATACAACTTTGGAGCAATACATCACAAGGACAAAAAGAACTGAAAATAAGTAAACAACTTGTTTTCAGTAGTCACACTGTAGGTGGTACTACTGATACTCAATCTATGACAGTTGCAGTAATACTTAAAAACAAAGCAAATAAGAAATTGCATTATTAAAATGTTAAATATGTAAAATACTAAAGGCCCACTGCACAAAATTTGTGCACAGGGAGTGTGTATCTCTCAGCGCAGCCTGCACCCTTTCCAATCTGGGACCCCTCCAGGATGTCCAACTTCCCAGTGGGATCGGGCCTAAACAGGGAGTCGGATCCCTCTCACAATCTAGGACTGCTACTCCCACCACTCGCCTGCCTGCCTTCCTGATTAGCCCTAACTGCATCTGCTTGCCAGCCTGATCAGTCCCTAACCACTTCCCTGCCAGCCTGATTGACACCTAACTGCTGCCCTGCTGGCCTGATTGCCCCTAACTGCCCTCCCCTGCTGGCCTGGTTTCCCCTAACTGTCCTCCCCTGCTGGCCCTGTAACCCCTAACTGCCCTCCCTCGCCAGCCTGGTCATCCCTAACTGCCCTCCCCTGCTAGCCTAGTTGCCCCTAACTACCCTCCCCTGCTGGCCTGATCTCTCACAACTACCCTCCCCTGCCAGCCATCTAGTGGCAACCATCTTGTGTCCACATTGGGGTGACTATCTTTGATCACATGGGGGCAGCCATATTTTGTGTTTTGTGATAATCAATTTGCATATTACCTCTTTATTATATAGGATGAGAAGAACTGAATAGATATTTTGCCAAAATATATATATAAATGGCCAAAAAGTACATAAAGAGATGTTAATATCTCTAATCATGAGGGAATGCAAATCAAAACCACAATACCACCTTACACCTGTTTGAATGTTTATCATCAAAAAGATAAGAGCAAACAAGTGTTGGTGAGAATGTGGAGAAAAGGAAAGCCTTATGCCCTGTTGGTGGGAATGTAAATTTGTTGCAGCCACTATGGAAAAAGGATATGGAGGTTCCTCAAAAATGAAAAATAGAATTACTATAAGATCCAGAACCCCACTTCTGGGTATATGTCCAAAGGAATGTATCTGGACAATCAATGGGTCCATGCCACCTGTCACTACTTGGGTCAATTAAGCAGAGACAGGGTTGAATCATCAGAGCATTTATTCCAATAATGCCAGCAGTATGGGAGAGTAGTAGGCCATTCAGAAAAATCTACTGTTTACCCCACCATAAACCTGTTTATATTGGGTAGAAGGACAAAGATTACATGGGAAGTAGGCAAAAGTTTATTCCAAATGTGCAGTTTACAAGTAATGGGGGCTGGAAATTTGCAAAGGCTTGCGGGTATGCAACGGCTGGGGGTCTTCAAAAGGTTGGCAATATGCAAGGGCTGGAGGCTCTGGTTTCTGCAACAAGGTTATTAATCTTTCCATGGTAATAGGCAACTCACTGTTGTGGGGCGGGGAATAGGCTGCATTTCCCGGTGAGCACCCAAGTCCCACATGCAACTCACAGCCAGGTTAGAATATGCCTTCTTTAATCAGAAGAAAACAATCACAGTTTACACAGTATGATTAATGTTTCTTATAATTATAGCTGGTCCCCAATATTATACTTCCATCCCTATCAGAAACAAAACAACAACAAAAAAGAAAAATAGGTTATCAACTATGTATCTACACTCCCCTGTTATTTCAGCATTATTTACAATAGATAAGACTTAGAAATAACCTAAATGTCCACCAATGGATAAATATCTCTCCTCTCTCTGTATCTCTGTCTCTGTCTCTGTCTCTGTCTCTCTCTCTCTCTCACACACACACACACAGAGAGAGAGAGAGAGAGAGAGAGAGAGAGAGAGAGAGAGAGAGAGAGAGAGGCAGGAATATTATTCAGCTATGAGCAAAAAGGAAATCCTGCCATTTGCAACTACATTGATGGCCCTTTAGGACAATATGCTAAGTGAAATAAGCCAGATAGAGTGAGACAAATACTGCATGGTTTCACTTACCTGTGGAATTTTAAAAAACACACACTAAGGCTCTTAGAAACAGTGTAAAACAGTGGTTGTCAGGATCTGGAGAGTGAGGCAAATAGAGTTTGATTAAAGGGTGAAAACTTTCAGCTAGAAAATGAATAAAGTCTGAGAATCTAATGTAAAACAACTATCTACACTAAAAAAAAAGAGAGAGAGAGAGAAACATGCAAATTAACCATCATTCTACCTCACCCATCAGCCAATCAGAGTGAGTTGCAAATTAACCTATCAAAGATGGTGGGTAAATATGCATACACAGGTGGGGCAGGCAGAGTCATGGCCCACCCCTGGGGGTCCAGATCAATCAGGGGGGCAGGGCAGGCCAGGCAGGCAGTGTCAGATGCTGCCCACAAGGTACCATTCCATGGCAGGCCTGGGAGGGGCAGCAGGCCCACCTAGCTACTTCTGAGGGGCCCTGGGAACATCACAGCTCTGGGGAGGAGCGGCCAGGCCTGCTTAGCCATTCCATTGGGGCCCAGTGACCATCGCCACCCTGGGGAGGCATGGCTGGCCTGCTTAGCCACTCCTATGGGGCCCCGTGAACATCACCACCCAAGGAGAGGAGGCCGGCCTCCTAACCACACCCACAGGCCCCAGGAACATTGCTGCCCCTGGGAGGTGCTCTGGGAACATGGCAGGCATGGGGTTGCTGAAACCTAGACCGCGACCTCTGGCCACAGATTCACAGCTTTGCGAGACCGAGAGCAGGGATCGGCCTCACCTGCAGAGAGAGAGAGAGGCTCTGCAGTGGCCCCAAGACACAGGTGGGCCTGGCCAGGGATCAAGGGGCATAGAAGGACTTCCAGGTGGAGGGGCAAAGACTGGCAGTCCTGAGGCGGGGGTTGAGGGGCGGTGCCACCTTGGTGGAGGGGTGCCGCACTGCAAGGTACCGGACTGACCAACATGATTCAGAGAAGCTCCCAGTGCTAACAGACCTGGCCCAGGCAGCCTTCACACTTCAGAGACTGTGACTCCTGCTCCTGCCTTGATCCCAAAGCAAGCCTGCGTGCCCTGCCTCTCAGCATAGCATGCCTTGGCAGTGAGTGTGAAGCCTTCCACCTGCTCAGAGAAGGTGGGGGGGGGGGGGG
>PVJN01026789.1:0-14917 GCA_004026805.1 Lasiurus borealis | reverse complement strand
TTCCACAGGAACTGGCCTCAGTTTCCTGGTCTATAAAATGGATTAAGATGCCCCAGTGCCTTTCCTGAGCTTTGATGGCCAACTGAGATACTATATAAGGAAAATGAGGAAAAAAGTGAAAAAGAAAAGGAAATGCAAAAAACACAAAAGAAAGACTGGAAGGAGCCTGTAAACCCATTGTCACTTACATAGGGAACATAGTCAATAGTGTTGTAATGATGGTATGATGCCAGGTGGGTACTGGGAATATCAGTGAACACTTTGTAAAGTATGATTGTCTAACCACTATTCTGTAACTAATATAAAACCTGAAACCAATACAAAGTAATATATAATATAAAGAAATGAAAATTGGAGTGAAATTTTTATAAATGTCACAGATTAGCCAAAACTGGTTTGGCTCAGTGGACAGAGCGTCACCCTGCGGACTGAAAGGTCCCGGGTTCGATTCCGGTCAAGGGCATGTACATTGGTTGTGGGCGCATCCCCAGTAGGGGGCGTGCAGGAGACAGCTGATCAATGTCTCTCTCATTCATGTTTCTAACTTTCTATCCCTCTCCCTTCCTCTCTGTGAAAAATCAATAAAAAGAAAGGAAGGAAGGAGAAGACTAAACATAGTGTTTTTTTATTTTACCACTTTATTGTCTTTTCAGTACATGAAAAAAGTTGTCTTTATATGGTGCTTTTATACTTTTCTATGTCATTATCACATTTTAATTTCGGTTCAACTTAAAGACAAGATAACTATACCCTCCACTAGTCAAAGAAAGGAAATCTTGGGGTCTGGTCCCAATGATTCAGTCGTCAAGCCCTTATTGTAAAACAGGGTTAGTAAAATTTTCTGTGAAGAGTCATATCTATACTAATAAAAGCCTCGGGGGCAATCAGGCTGGCAGAGGACCAATTAGGTGTCAATCAGGCCAGCAAAGGAGCAGTTAGGGGCCAATCAGGCAGGCAGGCGAGCGGTTAGGAGCCAGAGATCCCAGATTATGAAAGGGATGTCCCAGATTGGAGAGGATGCAGGCTGGGCTGAGATACACCCTCCCCAGTGCATGAATTTCATGTACTGGGCCTCTAGGTTATATATAAAAGTCTAAGCAATGTAATAACCAAACAAGCAGAATGACTAGAACAACCAGAATGACCAGTGGACCAGTCGCTATGATGCACACTGACCACCAGGAGGCAGATGCTTAATGCAGGTGCTGCCCCAGCCCATGGGCTATAGGCCTGCCAAGGTGGGTGCTAGTGGGAGTCCCTCAATTGACCCATTGGTCATCCTGCAGATAGGCCCTGATCATCAGCCAGGCCCAGGGACCCTACATATGAGCAAATTTCATGCACTGGGCCTGAAATTGATAACACTGTATCATATTATTAAAATTGACTAAGAGAATAAAGCTTAAATTTTCTCACCAAAAAAAAGTTAAGTATGTAGATGATGGCTGTGTTAACTAGATAGTGAGAATTCTTTCACAAAGCATATACATATACCAAATCACCATGAGGTTCATTTCAAATAGCTTCCAAGTTTATTTGTTAATCATGCTTCAATAAACCTGCATACTATTAGGAGGACCCACACACAAAAACTCAAGATACAGTTAGGTATGATGATACCTGAAATTCTGGAGGTAATATTATCAAAAGAATATTTCTAATTCATTTATTTCTTTACTCAAAAGATTTGTTAAGGAAAATTATATGTAAACCTTTTAAGATATGTTATTTTTTAAAAAAGATTTTGAACTAGATCTTAAACCTGAAAGAAACTTATTGTGTTAACACATCTATTGCATCAGGAGAAAATCTGCTCAGGCATGTAGTAGCATTTGTTAAGTACCTGGAACCAATTCCAGCATGTAATTATTACAAGAGGTCAGTGAAGCTTGGGTGGCTCAACAAGGGTGAGCCACATAGGTAGAATACCTGTTGGAACACCTAAAGAGCACAAACCTGAATAGGATTGTTAACTGCCAGGACATTTTATTGCCTCCTGTTGGCCAAACACCTGAACAGCTGTAGGCTATTCCCCAAATTGACAATACTTCTGAATCCTACCTTTTGAAACTTTACTCTTTGAGGTGTATATCTCCACCTTGCCTTAGGACAAATTGTGTTAAGTAAATAGCATGGGGTCCTTAGACAAAAAAAGTAGTCTTCAGTTCCTTTAGCTGAAGATTCTCTGACCTCGAATGCCCTTCAAAATTATCTTTTGTCTCTGGACTCTTTAATCATCTACACATCAGCCCCTTTCTCCAGAATGCTGAACTCTTTTTAAGGCTGGGACAAGAATCCCAGCAGTTGAGTAATTTCTGTGTCTTATGTGATAAAGATACAAAGTAGCTATGGCAGAGACAATTATAATTCAGGGTTGTAAGTATTAGGGTAGCAGCAAGCACAGAGATTTTTGAAAACACAAATGAGAGTATTTAATGTTGCCTGGCATTGATGGTTAATCTATAGAAATAAGAGTCCTTTGAAGAAGTGAAAGAAGAGTGTTCCAGTCAGATGAAATTGTGAATGCAAAGACATGGAAATGAGAAGCAACATGGAATATTCAGAGAAGAGGAAGTAGCTAAGTATGCCCTAGAAATGAGTATGTAACATTCAACTCTTATATGAGGCAAGAATCCATTTCCATTTAGAAGTCAGCATGGCTGAAAACAATGTTTTTCACTATTTATAGAGCAACTGTAGAACTGTTTAGCTTGCTATGCTTGCCTCAGATCTCTAAAAACCAAAAAACATAGAGATACTGAAGTGGGACTTGAGACTGATGGAACACATACAAATCACACCTGCCTTTAGTTTCATACTTTTTACGTATTACTAAGTCATTTCTTGGAACAGTTTATGACCCAGAGATTAAATTACTAGTACACTGGCCTAACTTGAGTGGACTTAGCTCTAAAACATTCTAGAATTTCAGCAGCAAGATGGTAAAATAACTGCTGAATACATGCTATATAATTGTGAATCTACTATACATACCGGGTCACCCAAATAATTTTCAAGTACTTCCTCAAAGATAAAAAAGGGAAGAAGCTACAAATGAATGGGGTTAATATAAAACAATTGATATGCATGGAGGGTTAGACTTTAAAGGAGGCCCAAATAAAATGTCCAAATTGTAGGGTGAATTCAAGTTCAATATCTGCAAGGGTCTATACAATCCAGAGAATTCAATATACTGGGTAGAAACAGATTTTCAAGAAATGGCAATACTTCAGCAGGTAATTATTAATGGTATCTGCAAATACCATTAAGAGATGGTGATACATAATAGGAAAAGGAAGAAGTGGTAGCAAGGAATAGTGATACAGTGTCAGAGCCCTAAATTAAAGTAATGAGGTCCTACTAGGAGAATTTAAGGAAATATAACCAGAAATCCAGACACATGAATTTGGAAAGTGCAATGGGGATTTTAACAGCCTGCCTCTCAGGGATCATAGAGGCCCAGGATTACATACACTATAAACACCAAGCTTAGGACAATATGGCAAATAAGAGCCGCCACCTGAGGGTGGTGCCATGGGCACCACTGGCTGCCATCAGTGGTGAAGATCAGACTAGAGAACTTGTAACACTAGGTCTACAGGCCAAAAACATCAGAGACTACAAAGGCTGGGAAATGCAGAGCTAGATAATAAGGTAAAACCATACCAACTGTATTCCAGAGCAATTTTCGACTGCCAGATATTTATTCTACTCAAATAAACACATGGAATAAACTGTAAATATACATTAGCTCAAGTCATATATTTCTAAATACACATGGCATGAAGTTGACCAACAGCCAGATGGACTGAGCTTTCACATGGTTGGGCTAGATATTTTATTCTATGGTTAAATAACTGCCGCATACATGCCACACAATCATTACTCTGCTGTACATGCTGAATCACACTGAAATAATTTGCAAGTACTTCCCCTAAAGGTGAAAAACAGGTTACCAAGGGAAGAATAAAATGGATTCACCACTTACTCATGGAAACTCATTTTTAATTATAGTGTCTTTGTGTTAATACATCATCTTTATATTAATTCTGAAAGTAATCACTTTTAAAAATAAACAGATAACCTATCAAAGGTTATTCTCATGTTAACAGCATCAACTTTCTAGGAAAATGCCTTATCCGTTTAAAATTTCTGACTCAAGCCCCATTTCCACATCTACAGCAGGATATCCACAATTTGGAAATGACAAAACCACCCTTTTTAAGTACTTGTTCCACAGGCTGCTGCTCAATGAGTAAGAAAAAGGAAGCCTAGGAATATAATGACCTTGCCTTCCAGAGAAGGCGACCCTGAGGCCTTTAAGTTAGTACTGTTAGCTCACTGAATATAAGTACACTAAATCTATTTCTCTTTTTCTTTGCAATAAAGAGACTTTAATATTATAAACATAGGAATGGGACAGGAAGACTACTTTCTGCTTTCTTTTAAAAAGAACATACAGTTTAGAGAACTATTAAAAACTCCAGCTACAAAGGAAATGAAAAATGTGGGTTGTATGTATTCCTGTCGTCTCCTCATCCATCCATCTTATAATAGCCTTATTGCAACTAGTCTTGGGGTGATGAATGCAGAAATGCCAGGCAAAAAGGAACCTGTAAAGATAAAAGGCTAAAGGGTAAAATAAAAACCCCACACAACAAAGAATTGACTGCATGTCGCTTTTGTTATCGTTTTGTTTCCAAAAGCTACCTGGTGCTAGTTAGAAGCTAGAATTCCATAAAGATGGAAGCAGTCTACAAAAGGACTCTGAGAAAAAAAAAATTATAATATAGAAAAAAAATGAATAAAGCTACCGCCGAAAGGTTTCTCTAAAATAAGGCTCAAAATTCACACATTGAACACCTTTTATTTAAGGATCTCAAAGTACTTTGCCAGCAAATAATTATCCTACCATTTCCTGTTATCAGTTGAAGGTTTAGAAAACTTGAGAGTTAAATTCAGCAGGAGCTTTCAAGTCCTATTTTGCAGAAGAGAGAGTGTTACTTACTTGAGAGCCACAACCACAAGTAAGAGAACCATTATTCCTTCGTTCTGTTTTAACCACTCTCTCTTCTTCCCAAAGATTGCTTATTGCAATCTGCCAGAGATAAGGAAACCACCTCCTCAAGCGTCTCTTCTCTGTCACCAAATATGTGCCATCTCCTCTACTATGGAATACATTTTACTTAAATCAAATTGCATTGGAAGAATTTCTCACTGTTATTAAAAAAAAAAGTCCTAAAAATCATCAACTTGTTTATAAGGACTTTGCTTATTCCAAATTTCTACTGATACAAATATTTAAAAATATTTAAACAGACTTTCTTCCCCAATTGTACTTCTCCTCATTACTCATACAAATTATCTCATGTAATAAAAATGAGACTATTGCATATTTTCCCAGATGCTACAACATATCCACTTAAGAATAAATGTGATTTAGGAAAGATTTATGGACTTGTGATAAGAATAGGGGGGTCTTCCTCAAGAGACTGAATATTCTTAGCTGAGGTAGATGTTCCATAATAAGGGAATACATCTCTGCCCTAGAAAGAAAAGTCTAGAGCTTCTAGAGAATATCAAAGACTGAGACTGAGAAGTGGACAGGGACAAGGAAAGGGAAGAAGACTAAAAGCAGACCAGTGACAATAGTGTGTGGATGATAAACTGTAACCCATGTCAATAATCTCACTCGACAAAATAACTTCACTAAAGTCAATGAAATTGTCTGCTCTACACTGCAAATTAAGGCACAGGTCCTTTCCTCTGCACCAAACCCTCCAGAAGAAAATCAGAATAAAAGTGGGGTGTGGCTTGGGGGAGAGAAAAGGAGGAAGATGGATTTAGAAATAATGTGAGTTGAAATTTTTGCTTTATATTGGTAGGAAAAATAAGTACAACTATGGGTTTCAATTACTTGTAGAAAATTGACAAATAATAATAGAATACACTCTAGAAAGTAAATAAAATTTGAACAAAGAAAATTATAGCTCCAATCAAAAATGAGAAAGGAAAGAAATGAGTATGGTATGTATGAATATAAAATAAAGTGTTAGAAATAGGTTCTTACTTACATTAATTATAATAAATGAATTGAGTTAAATCCATCCTTATGAGACATAAACTCTCAAAATGAATTTTTCTCCAAATAAGTCCAATAATATGTTACTTTAGAGGCTGAAGTAACAAGAAGTATACACAAAAAAATGAAAACAAAGGTATTAAAATATAGTATGTTCAGCAATATGCATAAAACAAAAATAATTTAAAGTAAAAAGTTTCAAAAAAGATAAAGATGAGAATTTCACATTGGAAAGAGAAACAACATACTAATGACACATAATAATCATGAATATACACTCTCAATAATAGGATCACAAAAACTGAAATAATTATTATTTAGCACTAGTAGAGATACAAACATATCTATCTAAAAACTGATCAAACCTCAGAGAGGCATATAAGCATAACCAATGGACACAGACAATAAGACAATGAGAGTCTATGCTGTGGGCTGGGAATGGGCTGGGAGAGGTCAATGGGGGAAAAAGGAAACATACATAATACTTTCAACAATAAAGAATTCTTACAATGAATAAATAAATACTAAAGCAAAATGGACAGAGAAAATTAAAGTTATATTTTTAACAAATATGACCTAATGATATATCAAAAACATATATGTCTCGTTAACATGGAATGTAGATTCTTTATACACACAAAGAATGTACTCAGAAATCCATCATAAATTAGATTAAAAAGATAATCTGATTAGGCAAAAATTACCCTAATACCAAAATCCAACAAAGACAACCACAGATAAATATTTCTCATGAACAGAGATGCAAAAAACCTCAACAAAATATTAGTAAATTAAATCCAACAATATATAAAAGATTTATACATTGCAACAAAGTGGGATTTATCCCAGACATGCAAAGGTGGTTCAACATTTAAATTAAATTAATATAATCAACAGCCTAAAAAGAAAAAATGATATAATCCTATCAATAGATACAAAACAGTAGCTGAAAAAAATCCAACACCCATTTAGCATAACAGCTCTCATTAAACTAGGAACAGAGAGGAAATTTCCTCACATTTATAAAGACACTAAAGTTAATACCATACTTAGTGGTGAGAAACTTGGAGCTTTCTTACTAAGGCCAGAAACAAGGAAAGAATGTCTTTTCTCACTACCTCCTTTTCAACATCATATTGGAAGTAATAGATAATTCAATAAGACAACAAAAGGAAAGAAAGAAAGAAAGAGAGAGAGAGAGAGAGAGAGAGAGAGAGAGAGAGAGAGAGAGAGAGAGGAAGGAAGAGAGGAAGAAAGGGAGGAAGGGAGGAAACTGTCTTTATTTGCAGATGAGCATTTATGTAAAAATTGAAAAAAATCAACAGGATACTAGAGCTAATAAGCCATTATAGCAAGGATGAAGGATACAAGGTTAATATACAGAACTCAATCATTTTTCTATATGCCAGCAAGTGGAATTTGAAATTAAAAACACAATACCATTTACACTAGCACTTCAAAAATGAAATACTTAGGTATAAATCTAACAAAACACATATAAGATCTCTATGAGCAAAATTCTGATAAACAAAATCAAAGAAGTAGAGGGATATTCCATATTCATGGGTAGGAAAACTCAATATTGTCAAGATGTCTGTTCTTCCCAACTTCATCTATAGGTTCAATACAATTCCAATCAAAATCTCAGCCAGTGATTTTGTGGATATTGACAGAGTCTAAAGTTTATAGAAATAGGCAAAAGATCTAGAATCATCAATACAATATTAAAGGAGAAAAAAGTTGGAGAACTGACACTACATGACTCCTGATTGATCCTGCTCAGCCTTTGTGCCAGACCTTGGTCCCCTCTCAAGCTGAGCCTCTGGGGTGAGTCTCCACCATACTATGACCCTGATTGGGGAGTCAGGGGAGGTGTTGGTGAGGATTGGAGTTTGCTGGATAGGTGGGATGTGCCAGATTCCTTAAGGGTGAGTCTGGGTTGAGAGGCCTCTGACACCTGTGGCACCCAGGTGTTTCTCATTCATGACTCCCCTACCACTCCTATAGATCTAGTGAGAGGTACCATTAAACTAGAGTAGTCAAGACAGTGTGAGATTGGTGAAAGGTAAACAAGTAGAACAGTGGAATACAACAGAGAGCCCAGAAATAGACCCACATTAAATAGTCAACTGCTCTCTGACAGGGCAAAAGCAATACAATTAAAAAAGAAGAAGTCTTTTAGATAGCCTTTTTAAAAGTGATACTGTGGCCTCCTGGTGCTTACCACAGGCTGTGTGCTTACACTGACTGTACAGAAATAGGAGGCAGAGTAAACCTACCCCATATACACCTCAGCTCGGGCTCTTTGCCTGGTCTGTATTGTGAAGAGGGAGACACTAAGAAAGAAAATTTTAAAAAGTGATGCTGCAACTATTGCACATCCACATGCAAAAACGAATCAAGACACAGAGCTTATGCTCTTCACACAAATCAAAACTGACCATAGTAAAATGCAAAACTATAAAGCTCGGAGAAGGAAACATTGGAGAAAACCTAAATGACCTTGGATATGGCAATGACTTTTATCAGATATGACATCAGAAGTAAGATGCATGGAAAAAAAAGTGATAAACTGGACTTTATTAAAATTTAAAATTTCTGATCTGTGAAAATAATGTAAAGAAAGTAAAAAGGCAAACCAAAGACTGGGAGAAAAGATTTTCAAAAGACATATCTGACAAAGGACTGTAATTTAAAATATTACAAAGAACTCTTAAAACATAATAATAAGAAAACAAATAATCCAATTTAAATGGGCCAGAAACCTTAACAGTCACCTCACCAGAGAAGATATCTAAATGGCAAATGAGCATGTGAAAAGACACTCCCCATCATGTTATCAGGAAAAGGCAAATTAAAATAATCTACTACTACACACCTATTAGAATGGCCAAAATGTGAGATACTGACAACACAAAATGCTAAGGAGAATTTAAACAGCAGAATTCTCATTTATTGCTGGTGTGAATACAAAATGGTATGGTCACTTTGGGAAGCTATTTCTCGCAAAACTAAACAGATTCTTACCATAGGATACAGCCTATGTACTCCTTGGTATTTACCCACAGGAGATGAAATTTTATGTCCACACAAACACCTGCTCAGGGAATGCTTATCACAGTTTCATTCATACTTGCCAAAATTCAGAAGCCATCAAGATGTCCTTTAGTAAGTGAATGGATAAATAAACTGGCAAATCCAGACAACTGCATATTATTCAGTGCTAAAGAAAGATGAGCTATAAAATAAGGAAAACAAATGAAGGAAATGTAAATGTATATTACTAAGTGAAAAAAAAGACAATCTGAACAGATTACTTATTTTATGAATCCAACCATAAAAGTATGGATATGTCAAAAAGTATATGACATTTCTGGAAAAGGACCAAAAAGTAAAAGGATCAGTGTTTGCCAGGCGCTGAGGTTAGAGGCATAAACATGTGACACACAAAAGGTAGTGAAAATACTCTGTATGATACTACTAGTATAATGATGGATACTCTGGTGAACCTTGAGGGCCCAGTCCCACATTTGCAAAGGCCCAAGGTGGCAACAACCTGAATGCATGTAGTTCCATTCTGAAATCAGAAAACAAGATGCATTGGGACATGAATAGATAAATGGGAGCTCACCTGATAAATACTTGCTGTCAGCTTTGGCCGCCTTCCACTACCAGTCTCCAGCATCCTCCCTCTCCTTCTCCCCCTGCAGACCTGAGTAGGAGCTCTAACCCCACTTTCCTCTTCATTCACACAATTCACAGACCCTTATCCGGGTGGCTAGAGGGTAGGATCTGTGGGATTTCCCAAGAAGCCAACCCGGGGGCAGTTGGAGCCCAAAGGGTGTGCTTTTCTCATTTCGAAGGGTAGTAAGTGCAGTTCCAGGTAGAAGAGCAGGGAAAGGGAGGGCTGGATGCACTGAGAGCATCACTGGTGGCTCAGAGGACAGTGGGATCAGGCCCGAAGCACTGCTGCCATGACCACACTTCCCAAAGGAAGACCAGTTTAGTGGGATCTCAGGAGATCTACAGGAGTGGCAAGGGAGTCCTGAATGAGAAACATCTGGGTGACGCAGGTACCAGGGGCACCTCATCCCAAACACATCCTTCAGCAATCTAACACATTGCACCTACCAAGCAAACTTCAACCCCTACCAACCCCTCCCCTGACTCCCCAGTCTGGGTCACAGTATAGCAGCGCCTCACCCCAGAAGCTCAGCTTGAGAGGGGACCAAGGTCTGGTACAAAGGCTGCTCAGGATCAGGACCACTCAGGTCAGAGCCAGGGAGTAAACTGCACATGCTTGGGCTGTAAATCTGTCTCCTTCCTGAAAACTAAAGGCCACGGGGTTGCAACTCAGGCTTCTGGCACAGGGCAGAAATCAATGAAATAGCAACGGTAAGAAAAGATTAACGAAACTAAATCTGTTTTTAAAAGGCAACCAATACAGGCAAGCTCAAAATTCATTAAGAAATAAATACCTGAAATAAAATAAGCAAAATTCAAATGAGAGAGGGAAATTCATTAAATAGCAGGTTTCTTACATTGTAAACACATCTTTTGATGGTCAAAATTGGCCAGTAAGAAATAGAAAATTGCAATAACTCAACAACTACTAAAAATAATAGACTGATAGATAAAAATTTCTTTCCAAAAGAAGCCACCAACCAGACAGTTTATTCAGACAATGTTTACCAACCACCCAAGGAGCACAAGATAACCCACAATATCTACAATTCATCCCAGCAAACAGAAATAAAGGCAGAGCTGCCTCTAATGTTTATAAGAGTAGCACAGCATAACATATTTCACAAAATTACACAGATATTCAAAAATTAATATTACAGGTTATCCCCATTTGTGAGTATATTCACAAAAATCTATGTTAAGGAATAGCTAAATGAGTCCAACAATATTTTGTAAAAATAAATAAATAAATAAATAAATAAATAAATAAATCATATATATCAGTTACAATAGAGTATCTAGGAATTAACCTAACAAAAGCTTTACAAAGCCATTATGGAAACCTTATAAACATCATTAAATGACACTTATTTGAAATCCAAGTATACTAAAATAGGTGAAGAGATATACTGTATACATGAATGAATGAACAGGTGGGTAGGAAACCTTATTTATTCATGCAGAAATTTTTATTAAGACCCTGCTATATCAGACTCTCATCTAAGTTATACACTTACAGTAGAAAAAAAACAAAAGTTTGAGTCTTATAAAAAGTAAAAAAAAACAAAAAACAAAAAACTTGAGCCTTATAGAGTATATATAAGTATATAGTTCCATGAGCCTATAACAACATTATAAATATGTCAATATTTGCCAAATTGGTCTGCACATTCAATGGCAAATGCAATGAAATATTTTAAGAGTATAAAGGAATTTATCATAGGACATTCCTCTCACAATCCAGGACTGCTGCCTCCCAACCATTCATCTGCCTGCCTACCTGATTGCCCCTAACCACTTCTGCCTGCCAAACTAATCATCCTCTAACCACTCCCCTGCCAGCCTGAGTCCCCACAACTGTCCTCCCCTGAAGGTCTGGTCACCCTCAACTCCCCTGCTAGCCATTTTATGGCAGCCATCTTGTGTCCACATAGGGGTGGCCATCTTGTGTGTTGGAGTGACAGTCAATTTGCATACTAATTCTTTATTATATAGGATATTTATGTCAACTGTAATTGAAAAATAAAAATAAAAATTTTAAAAAACCACAAGTTAGAACAAAAGATGCTCCAACACTTTTGTCACTTAAAAAACCACAAAGCTTTTAGGAGCTCTGGCCCCAGAGCTGAAGACAAAGACTACATATACATTTCTTATTTTAAATGACAAATTTACAAATGAATTTGTATGACATGCATTAATTGATCAAACTGGCAATAGGCTGTGACTCTTATTCTGTTCCTTATCTTTGCTTTGTCAATATACTTGATATCTGTATGTACATCTAGGTCATTGTTTCTAATTGTTGTATGATTTTCCTTACCATGATCCACTGTAGTTAACTTAGTCTTCTCCTAGTGATAAAAACCCATTCTGCCTTCATCTTCCCAATACCACAAATTTTTTTCCACTGACCCGTGAAAAAAATTTCCTGGCACATATCCATAGGTTGAAGAGGTCATAAGGCATACTTATTCTTATTTTCACTAAGGACTGGCAGTTGGCTTCCCCTAAAGAAAGAAAGAAAAAAAATTAAACAAACAAACAAAGGACTTATTTACATTCTCACTAGCAAAGTATAAACATGTTAGTTTCTCACATCATCTCCAACCTTGGTACCATGTTGCTTTTTAATTCTGACTAATCTGATGTATGTAAAATAGTATTTCAGTGTGTTAATTTCCATTTCTTGGGTTTTTAATTTATATACTCATTGGCAAATCAGGTTTTCCCTTGTCTAAATTGCCAACTCATATCCTTTGCCAATTTTTCATTTCATTTCCTGCCATTTACTTGTTCTTAAAGAATTCACTTAATGTTCTAGAAATTGATCCCTTCTTGATTTTGGAAAATTCAAATAGCATCTCCCAAGTAGTCCTTTATCACCTTATTTTGTCTATGGCATCCTTTATTGGGCGCAAATGCTTTCTTTCAATGTTACCATATCTAGCCACTTACCATCTTAAAAGTTGTGCTTTTGGAAACTTATTTTATTACATTTCTTGGGGTGACTGACTTTGGTTATTGAATCATATGTAAAAGAAATGAATTAGCCTATGCCCCCTCTTATTATTTGGAGATCAATCTCTGCTGAAGTTTAAGGATTATGTTTTATCATGTAGTATTTAAATTAGTAGATACATGCTCCAAACTTCAAATTCACTCACCTTTTCAAACCTCCAAACTTATTTGTAAGAGCTTTCCCTTACAAAATACTGGTCTGTCCAGTTTCTACTTGTGGGCTGCTAAAACTCTATAGATTTCTTGGCAGAGCTTGCCAGTAACTTGCTCTGCCTATGCAAAACATTGGTCTTCCTGAACTAAATTGTGAGGCTTTTTTAGAATAGCTGCATGGAGTGACAGTAGAAATATTATGCATCATGCATAATAATGTATGGGTAATCAAATCTCATGCTTCAAGAAATAAAGTAATTACTGCAGGATTTAGGAGCCAGCGCCTGCCTTTTCCATAAATAGCATTGTCTAAATCACTGGAGGCTTTGTATACCAATGTGTGTGTGTTTAAGTCTGAGTGTTTATGTGTGTTTGTGTGAGGGAGAGAGACAAATCATGTATATTAATAAAGGCTTTCGAGTGAGACTCTCCTGTGCTTTCAATATCACTAGTAGAAGAAATAAGAGCCTAGAATATGAAGGGTTATATTCTGCATGGGCATAATAAACCCCAGACTTTCACTGTTCATTCATGCCACATCACTCACTAGAGAATAATCTTCTCTGAGGTCCTGCCCAGGTCAGAAATGTCAACCAGCATTCATAAAAGATTTCTTCTAGAATTCCTCTTGCAAAACAGTTGATTTTCTTTCTTGCGGTTTGGATACATTTGACAGGTTTGGAGTAAATCTAACATTTTCTGTGGTATCCCACCCACTACATAGAAATACCCCTCCATCGAAAAAACCCACTGTAAATGCCTTTACCATTATAGCTTGGGCTACTGATAACTCACTCAGAAACAGAGATGAAAACTTTTCCCTAATTTCAAAAGTTTAATGAAAATCATATTTATCTAATAAAAGATTATAAAGCAGCATAAAATGTAAATGAGTTGTCTTTGCTTTGGGATTATAGTACATGAATTCAGTGTACATTGATGCAGATTTTTCCCACAAGACTATAAACTCCTGGAAAGCCAAAACTATGCTTCCTTCATCTTCACATTCTCAGTGTCTGACAAGTTCAGACAATCAATAAATTAAACTGTTATTCAGTTCTATTACTATTGATCAGGAGCTCTGATTGGCAGTTTGATTAAAAATATGGACTACAAATTATTACTTTATAAATACAATATGTTTAAGAAATGGAATCCATAGAAGAGAATTCATTTTTTCAACATGGGAATCATGCAGTTACACCAATCACTGCATCTCTCCAACTTAAAAATTTCTCCAATGTGAGATATAATGTTGAAATATAAAATGGATTGAAATATAAAATAGATTGAAGAGTAAACTATAACAAACATGGTTCCTTATACATGTGGTATACACTGTTTTCTTGTCAATTCACCTTTAATGTAGCTATGAGGATTTGTGTAGAAATTGTGAGATAATGATGTAAAAAGAACATACAGTCAAATCTTGGTTCTCAAATGTATCCCATCTCAAACAATTCAGTTCTTTACCAAGTTGTTCACAGAAAATGTCTCAGTTGTTGCACAAAACTTTGGTTCTCAAGCTGACAACCCTTTCATGTTGATATCTTGTCAACCATCTGTCTCTCAGGCAACAAAGCAGAGAATGCATGAGTATAAATCAGTTTACCACTGGACCTCATGTTAATATCTCAGAAAATTGTGCTATGAATATTTTTGTGTTTTTTGCTGCTTATTATTATTAAATTCTAGAGGCCTGATGCACAAAATTCATGCACAGAGTGGGGGCGTCCCCTCAGCCCAGCCTGCACCCTCTCCAATCCAGGACCTCTCAGGGGATGTCCAACTACTGGCAGTTGGACATCCCTCTCACAATCCTGGATTGCTGGCTCCTAATTGCTTACCTGCCTGCCTGCCAGGTCGCTCCAATTGCCCCCTTTCTGCTAGCCTGGTTGCTCCTAACTGCCCTGCCCTGCCATCCAGATCACCCCTTACTGCCCTCCCTACTGACCTGGTCACCCCCAGGTACCCCCC
>PVJN01026788.1:0-28711 GCA_004026805.1 Lasiurus borealis | reverse complement strand
CCCCCCCCCCCCCATCAACAACCACCACGCCCCCAGCCTTCTTTCCTCTACCTGCGCACTTCCCAAGCCCCGCCCCGAGGCTATTTCATCTGAATCCCTAGCATGATGCACTCTGTCTGTAACCATTTCAGTCACGTGACTGGGATTGGAGGGTTTCATTTTAAGATGATGCCACCGCTGTGTCTCCCCCAGATTAGCAATCATCTTTTAACATGGTTGGACATCCAGGCAGTGTTTGCACTTTGCAGCTGTCTTTAAATGCTTTTGTGGGTTTGTCTTTGTTTTTCCCAGTTTGTTGGAGTTGGGAGCCATCCCTGGGATGGGTGCACACATTTCTGAAGTCGTTCGACTCTGTATGTTCTCTCCCTCTGTTTTATGTCCTTGCTATGATCTGGTACTGTTGATGGAACCAGCTTGCTTGTCGTGGAGGATTTCCCACGGTCTGGACTTCGGAAGGACATTCCCTTCTTGCCAGTGAGCATGCTCCTCGCTCTGCTCTCTTCCTTGTAAATGGGCCGCCAGATCCAGAGGCTGGTCGGATCCAGGCTGGATTTCTGGAGGGCACGGCTGCTTTATGACACTGCGCTTGACCTGGCTCTGCCCCTGACCTCCATGGTGGTGTGTCCTGCCAGGAGCTACTCATGTTGGTTGTCCATCTTTTTGTGTGATGGTGGAACTCCTAGTCATATGTTAGCTCTTCTTGTCTACTTTCATATTTACCACTTTCTCTAGAACCTGTTTCCAATCTCTTCATTTAAAAAAAAAATCCTCTTTTCCATTTTTTTAACCTAAGGCATTATCTATTACATTTATCTGCTTTTGTGTAATGCCATTTTTTTTATTTGTGACAATTTTTGTATTTCTCTTTCCTGAATTCTTTCATTTTTTTGTTCCGTTTTTCTAAGTCACCTACTTTCTAAGTATTTCTAATTCTGTTTTATTTGCTTTTCATAGATTCTATTATTTTCTTAGTTTAAAATCTATGTTGCTGGCATTTCTTCTTCAACCCCTGGCATTTTCTCCCCAGTGTGGGGTTTGTCCTGGCAGGTTTCAATTTACTAGTTACAAGCGTTTATAGGGACCAGACTCCACGATGCTACTAGCACTGCCAGACTCTCCCCGAGGGTTTTCAAAAATACACGTTAGAGAAGTGAGAAGCCTTCATTTTGGACTGATGGAGCTTTGAAAAGGCAAACAGAATGAGAAAGCCCTCGGGGGTCAGTCACAATGACAGCCCCTGGGAGGCAAGCTGGCTGGCAGGGGAGGGGGGTGCCTGCTTTCTCTCGCCCGGAGCTCCAGACTCCAGCAGAGCAGCTGCCCAGGCAGCAAACAAAAACGCCAGGGCTGGCTGCTCGGTGAGTATCCGTCCCTCAGACAAGCACAGGCTCGGAGGCCGGAAGACAGGCCCCACGGTGTGATCTGAGGCTACAGTTTGTTTACCGGCAGTGCCTGGTTTCTTATGGCACAGTTCAATGTGAAAGGAACTTGAAAAGCAGTCCTTTAGGTTCAGGTTTATTTCTTAACTTATCAGCTTCCCAGCCTTGTATACCTCCCCCCTGTGTCTAGAACACTCTGGTGCAAAAATGAACCCATTTAGCAAATGTCACTCACTTGGTGAAAAGCACCTTCACGTGTCTCGCGCCTGCACCCGGGCCTCTCTTCACCCCGTTCTCAGAGGAAACTAACACTTGGGGGACATGAGCTCCCAGGCCCACAGGCTTGTCTCGCTGCTCTTTCCCCACCTCCAGCCGTCAGAGGCTGTGGGGCAGGCCCAGGCCCAGCGGGTCCGGCATCTTGTCCTTGCCGCCATCCCGCCTCCCCGGAACTCGAGGCGGTGTGCTCAGGCAGCTCCTCACGGCCCTGCCTCCTGCCCAGGATGCTCGGGTTCCTGAGCAGCCGATGCGCGGCCAGGCAGGGTCCGGGGTGGCCGGGGAAGGAACCCAGAGAGAGGCCGGAGGCTGGAGGAGAGAGGACTTGGAAAGAGTGGGCATGTTGGCAAACGCCACTGAGAAGAGGGGAGGGTGCGAGGTGCCGGGGCAGGGAGAGGCGTGGGCAGGCGAGAAAGGGCAGGAAGGAGGCAGGAGGTGTGGCTGAGGGTTCCCACTTCGCCCTCTTTTAACATTTTGAGAGATCCCAATTCCAAGTTCGGTGGAGGCTCCCCGCCTCTGGGCATTTGGGACCTGGGCTTGTGGAGGCCTCCTGCCCAAGGTTCAGAACTCATTAGTGTTGACAAGGCATCGCTTGGTCCTCAGCCTGTCACGTGAGGGGAGGGTGAGATTATCATCATTGATTTGAACCTTGAGAAACGTGTAAAAGCAAAGGAAAGTATAATCCCTCTACCTCGTAACGTTTACACGACCTTTCTCTCCTCAGTTGCTGACTTTGTAGGGTTGGACCCTAGAATTGCCGCGTGGCTTATAGATCCCAGTGATGCCACCCCCTCTTTTGAGGATTTAGTAGCAAAATCCTTCGGGAACGCCATCACGGTTAGAGTGAGCAGCACGTATGGGAATTCCTCAAGAATTACCGTGGTGAGTTGTTTGCAGATAAGATTTTATCAACTTTAATACTACCCTAATTTTAATCCTCGTCTGAGGATCTTTTCCCCATTGATGTTTTAGAGAGTGAAGGAGAGGGAAGAGGAGGGGGAGAGAGAGAGAAGCATTGATGTAAGAGAGACACATGGACTGGTTACTTCCTGCGCTCTCCCCAACCAAGGGTGGGGCCAGCAGGCAACAGAAGGTGCCCTTGAATGGGAATTGAACCCGCAACCCTTCAGTCCACAGGCCAGTGCTGTAACCACTGGGAAAAACCTGCCAGGGCCATACAACCCCAGTTTTTCTAAAGAAACCACATGCTTCAGGGACAGCCCAGCAGTAACTAAACGTTGCTGCTATTTGCTTTGACTTATTCGGCACAAGTGCTTCTTGTCCTGGCATTTCTGGTGGATACAGATAAGGATGGCAGGTTCTGCTCCTTCGTGAAACTGTTCCTGGGAAAACCCATTAGCGGGGTGCTCTTCCAAATGGACTCCGGTGTCGGGGGTCGCCTGCCCCGGGAGCAGAGCCGCTTGTTTATAAATCCTTAGTGCGGGGATGCGGCAGCTGCGGCAGAGGCCCGGGACGGCCACCCCGCAGTCCCAGTCGCCTCTGGAGATGCCTCCAAAGTGAGGAACTGTGACGGACACTCAGTGGGTCCGTGCTGCCTGTCACTCCTTGAGCCAATTAAGCAGAGTCAGGGGTGAATCCTATATGAGGGTTTATTCCTAAACTGCCGGCCGTATGGCAAAATCCTCTGTCTCTCCCCAAAAGCCAGCTGCTTGTATTGGGTAGAAGGACAAAGACTACATGGGAAGTAGCAAAAGGGTCATCGATGGGTGACTCTACGGCTGTGTGGCAGCTGCTAGCAGACACCCCGTGAGCCGTGTTACTTCATAGGTTGTGACGACCGTTTCCGCCAAGGTTGCTAACGGTTCATTCTTTTGGTTTTGGCAGAACCAGAATGTGTGCGCGAACCTGCGGGTCCTCCACAGCCTCACCATGGCCCTCTGTTCTCAGCTGAAGGCAAGCGTGCTGTGGCCTCGGGGGGCGCTCTGCTCACTGCCGCCCGCTGCCTGGCATTTGCACCCCACGCGCAGGAGCAGAGCCCACCGTGTGGGCCACGTTACTCCAGCCCTCGGGAGCGGCGGTCCAGCCGAGGAGACTGGGAGTTCTCGGTGCACTTGTAACGTTCCCAGTGCTGCCGAGCATCGCCATGGGAGCCGGTGTTAGGGCTAGGGCTAGGGCTAGGGCTAGGGCTAGAGCTAGGGCTAGGGTTAGAGCTAGTGTTGGGGCTAGGGTTAGTGTTAGGGCTAGAGCTAGGGCTAGGGTTAGGGTTAGGGTTAGGGCCAAATCTCACATAAATGAGAAAGATGAAGGGGACTGGGAGTGGGCGTGCTCTCCCGTTCCTCACGGTCTCAGCCGGTCTGGGCCAGGCAGGCGGACACGGAGGGAGAGGGGTTTACCCGGAGGGACGGGGAGAGGGGCTCCGGGGTGGGAGGCTGCCTGACACTGAGGAGGAGCCCGGCGAGCCCAGTGAGGGCGGGAGGCCGCTCAGCGAGGGCAGCCTCCATCAGATGCTTCTTCTTGTTAACAGGCTTCTGGGTTATGGCGGCTGTTTTGTACCTTGGAGCTTCCTCTGATACCCATTTTGGCAGGTAAGCCACCTGACGCCGAGAAAGGGAGCTGGTGAAATTCTGTACGTTGTTTGGGGACGGCTGTTCTCTCTCAGCTTATTTAGGGGCAGACCAGGGTCACACGGCCCTTTATTTCCCTTTCTGTAACCAGGGGTGGGCCACCAGGAGGTTCTGACGTCCGTCCTAGGGGTCTTCTGTATTGTCTGGAGCTGGGTGCCCTGGCCCAGGGACCACCGCCCTCCTGAGTCCCTCCCATTCCTGAGAGCAGCTATGGGGCGGAGCCTGCATGCCATAGCTGTGGGGTCCTGGGGTGCTGTCCTTGAACCCTGCATGAGAACCCCGAGAGCAGGGGTGGGGACCGTCCGACCCACGGCCATAGAAGGCCCCCGAAATCATGACTCTGGCCCTGCCAAGGCACTGGGGCTCCGTTAGTTAAATGTTGGACCAGATGCAGCAGGCTGGCTTTGAAGCTGATACTTTGTACGGCCCGGACGATGTTATAAATACCCACATGGCCCGCTCTGGGGTCTGCGTCAGCTCTCCTCTGCGCAGGCCCTGCTGGGGAGCAGAGCGGGGCCTCGCCCAGCGCCCTCGATGGCAGGGGCAGCTTTCCATCCAGAGCGTGTGCCGCGCCCACTGCCACCGCTGCGGGCCCTCAGGGACACTCGGTGGAGTGTGCTTGCAGCAGGCTCTGGCGTCACTACCCGCTTCAGGGCTGCGGCTCGCTCCCCGCCCCGCCGTCCCCCACAGAAACGAGCCATTGACACAGGTGTCTCTGCTTTGGTTTTGGACGCAGTGATGGAAAGCCACCGCATCCGGGTGAACAAGGAAGAGTTGGAGAGGACCTCAGTGCTCCTCGGGGTACGTCACCGTGAGACCCTCTGCACGTTAGCTCTGCTTCGTGACAAGCGATTCAGGCCTAGGGCAGCTCCCTTTCGCTTCCAGACCCAGGCTGAGTGCCCCCTGGCGGCAGGAGCACCGCGGGGAGGCTGAGCACCCTGCATCTGGTTGCTCCCCCAGAGGAGGTGGGCTGGGCTCCATGGGCCCTCGGGGACCTTCTCCAGCGAGGTCCTTGCAAGGACATTACCCCGATGTCTGGTGAGGGGAATTCATGGGTTTCTTGGATTCTTTAAAAAAGCAAAACACGCCCAATAGTGAACCATAAAACAAAACAAAACAGGAGTGCATGATGATGCATAAGAAGTGTTCCACTTCAGTTCCTTTTTAAAAACATATTGATTTTAGTGAGGAAGGGAGACAGGGAAAGAAAGATAGAAATATCAATGAGAGAGAATCATTGATCAGCTGCCTCCTGCACACTCCCTACTGGAGACAGAGCCTGCAACCCCGGCATGTGCCCTTGACCGGAATCGAGCCTGGGACCCTTCAGTCCGCAGGCTGACCCTCTATCCACTGAGCCACGCTGGCTAGGACTCCACTTCAGTTCTTTTTATTTACTTATTAATTCATTTATTAATCTTCACCCTAGGATATGTTCTTACTGATTTTAGAGAGAGAGGAAGTAGGAGAGAGAACATCGATCAGTTGCCTCTCAGGATAATCACCCCTCCCGGGGGTCGAACCCGAAACCCAGGTATGTATCCTGGCTGGGAATCGAACCCAAAATGTATTGTTGCATGAGATGATGCTCCAACCCACTGAGCCACCGGCCAGGGCCCCTTCCGTTCTTTTAAAGAAAACTGTTTATTTGGATTTCTTGAAGGCAGTGGAGAGCATGGAGATTAATCATAGGAAACATCAATACCAAGTCCTAATTAGGAGGCATGCTTACGTGAGCGGACGGCTGTTTGGCGAGGGGTTTGCTGACCCAGCAGACTCCGTTCTGCTCTTGGTGGGAAGAATTGGCCTTGCCGTTTCTGCTTCTTGGCTGTAACAAGACAGCACCCGCGTTCCCCCTGTCCCTCCGAACATAGACCGCCGGGGTTAGGGCTGCGCTGCCTTCTGCGGGCGTTTTGTATTGGAAACTAAGACTTAATGTGCAAAAAACACAAACCCAGGAGCCTCGGGGGACTGTCTTCTCAGTCAGAGCTCAGACCCCCCCAGAGCCCGGGCGCCCTGTCCGTCAGCTCTGGCTGCCGCCGCATCGCGCCTCCGGACATTTGCCGCCGTCACAGCGGTGCTCCTCTGCAGGCTGAGCACTCGCCCGGCTGCCTTCTGAGCTGCATGCAGGTCATAGTCGCGCCCAACGGCTTTCCCACAGCGGTCACTCGGTGCTGTGGCCCCGGCCGGCTCTGCCCGCTGCTGATGGCATCGGGGTTGCAGTCGTCACCAACCGCACTGCCCCCTGGAGTGTGTCCCGGGGCCTGAGCACATGCTTCTCTGGGCGTGAAGCTGGGCTGCTGGGTGCCGGGGCACCGATGGCAGGCTCAGCTCACAGGCCTGTCACTTTTCATCCTCTCCCGCCTGGGACCTCAGGCGTCACCTACAGTGGGTGTTTGGGGAGGATGTGATACACGTGACGGCTTTGGTGGCTGTGTTTCTGACGAGGGACGGGGTGGGACAGCCTCTCATACCGCCGGCTGCTGTTGGGAGTTTCTCTTTGGTAGAGGATTGGGGCCGTTTGGTCTGAGGGTTTTGTCCTTCTCGCTGACCAATAGGACATCTTGATATATTCTGGTTGCAGGCGGGGTACTTACTCTTTCACTCACGAGATGGAGTCTGTTGATGACGGAAGTTCTTACTGTCTCATGTGGTGTAATTTCCGTCCTTTTTCTTTATGGTTAGTGCTTCCTGCATCTGGTTAAGAAATCTTTCCACACTGCAAGCTCATGAAGTGTCTCGGGTGCTATATTTGCGTTCGCTGTTATATTTAGGTTTATAAAATTTGCCTGGAATTTATTTTTCTCTTTATGGACTTTTAAATTAAGAAATAAAATTTAGTCCCAGCTGGTTTGGCTCAGTGGATTGAGCATCAGCCTGCAGACTGAAGGGTCCTGGGTTTGATTCTGGTCAGGGCACATGACCGGATGATGAACTCCATCCCTATTAGGGGGCATGCAGAAGGCAGCCAATCAACGATTCTCTCTCATCATTGGTGTTTCTATTCCTCTCCTTCCTCTCTGACATCAGTAAAAAAAATATTTTTTTAAAATAATGAATCAAAGAAAAGAAAGTACATATTGTGAATGATACAAATCTTTTTTATTTATCGTGATAAAATATACTTGACTTAAATTTTCTCATTTCAAGTCTTTCTAACACCGCAGCTCAGTGGTGTTACGTACACTTACCTGGGGCGCAGCCCGCCATCCATCCCCCTGCTTTCATCTGGCAAAACGGAAACTATTCTCCCTTCCCTCCCTTCCCGTGCGCCCCTGGTAGCCACGCCCACTCTGTCCCTGGAATGTGCCTCTCTGAAGGGTTTTGTGTAAGTGGAGTCAGGCTGCCTCTCTGTGATTGGCTGACTTCACGGCGTGGGACCCCTTGAGGTTTCCCGTGCGGTGGCACGTGGCAGCGCTCCTGCCTTCCCGAGGCTGCAGGTGCTCCCTGGGAGCTCGGCGCCGCATTCTCTGTAACGGACATCGTGGACGCTGCAAGCAGCGTGGGTGCGGCCGTGTGTACTGTTGGGAACACGGGTACACAGATCCCTTAGACACCCTGCTTTCCCTTCGTGGGAGTGTCCACCCGGAAATGGATGGCGAGATCCTGTGGCCACTGTGGCTTTAGTTTTATTAGGAACTGCCATACGTTTCCCACAGGCTACAGGGTTCCGTTTCTCCACAGCCTTGCCAAGCCCGTGGGCTGTTTTTGGTAGCAGCCACCCGAAGGAGCGTGAAGTGGGGTCTCATTGTAGGCATTTCACTAATCATTCTGACGTTGTGAGTCTTTTCAGGTGATTATTGGCCCTTCGTGTATTTTCTTTGGGAAAAGGTCTGTCCAGCTTTTGCCCACTTTAGTTGGATCGCTTGTTCTTTTTTGCCATTGGGTTGGAAGTGTTGTCTCTGTGCTCTAGAAGCTGACCCTTTATCACATGTATGACTCAGAAATGCTTCCTCCCGTTCTATGGGAGAGGGTCCTGCCTGCCTCCTACTCTGCCGTGTTCCCAGTTTCCCCTGGGTGCAAATCTTGTTGTTTTTCTCTTTATTTTTTTCATTGGTGCACGTCGTAATGTACGGCTCGACGTGTCTGTACACATACACACCCAGTTGCACCCCAAGGGGCAACCACTGTTCTGACCTCTGCTCATACGCGGTGTGACCATTCTGGACTCCCTGTGGCCAGGGCGGGCAGTGTGCGCTCCTTTGTATCCTAATGCTGGTGTCTTTCGCTCACCATCACGCTCCGGAGGTCCGTCTGTGTGGTTTGGTGTGCTGGCAGATGGTTCTTTATGCTGCTGAGTACTAGCCATTGTGTAAATGCTCAGCAGTTTGTTTATCTACTCTTCTGTGGATAGGTTTGAGTTAGGTTTAGTTTTTAACCTGTCAGAGACATTTTATTAAAATGTGCATTGCAATATTATTTATTCTAAAGGCCAAAAACTACTTACAGGGTCACTAGTAGAGGGATGGTTAATCGAGTGCTAACATAAGAGTGCAGTAGACATCATGTAACCCTTCCGAGTTACGCGTGCCAACATTTTTTGTGGAATAGAAAGTACTTAGAATGTGAAGAGGGAGAAATAAAATGCAAAATTGTCTTGTACAGTAAGTAGTCCCCCCTTACTCACAGTTTCGCTTCCTGCGGTTTTAGTTATCTGAAGTTAATTAGGGTTTGAGAGTGGGAAATTTCAGAAATAAACTACCTGTAAGTTTTAACGTGCACTCAGTGTTCTGAGCGTTGTGATGAGGCCTTAGCTGTCCTTCTCCGTCCCACCTGGGACACGAATCCCCTTTGTCCAGCGTGTCCACGCTACAGTGAGGCCTACCTGTCGGTCCCTCAGTGGCCGTCTCAGGTGCCAGATGGAGGGCTGCGGCATCGCAGTGCTTGTGTTAGAGTCGCTCTTGTTTTACTTGATTACGCCCCCAAAGCACAGGAGCGATGCCGAAAGTGCGTTCCTCACGCGAAGATGAGGGCAGGCAGAACTTTAGGACAGGATGTTGTTGTAATTGTCCTATTCGCCATAGTTATTGCTGTTGCCTGCTTTGTAAGGCAAACTTTGTCCTCGGTATGATGCAGAGGAAAAACATAGTATACATGGGCTCGGTGCTAGCCGAGGTCTCAGGCACCCCTGGGGTCTCGGAGCATATCCCCCATGCATAAGGAGGGACTACAGGTCTTTGTCATAAACCAGGTCCCTTTGCATATGGGGTCTTTCCTGGACTCCATTCTGTCGCATTGGTTGGCTGTCCTGTGCTAGCATTCCCTGGCTTGTTACTGGAGCTTTACCATGTGCTTGCTATCCTGTGGTGTGCCTCCAGCCCTGTCATTCTCCCACGCGATGTCGGCTCTTCCCGGTTCTCTGCATCTAAAATAATAAAAGCGTAAAATGCAAATCGACCGAATGGCCGAACAGCAGAACGTCCTTCTGGATGACCACACTATGACACCCACTGGCGCCAGGCCAGCCAAGGCGGTGCGATGCGATGATTGGTTGGGGACCTGGCCTTGGCCCTGCAAAGGGAGGCCCAGGCCACTGGCTCACAGGACAGTCAATTGGAAGGGGGTTGGCGGCCCTCCACCATCGCCCCAAAGAGGGAGGCCCGGTCTACCTGACCGGAGGCGCTGAGGGGGGTGGGCAGGGCTTCCCTCTATGGGGTGATCGATCGCAGGGCTCCTGGACTGTGAGAGGGCACAGGCCTGGCTGAGGGACCCCTCCCCTCTACCTCCAGTGCATGGATTTCGTGCATTGGGCCTCTAGATTTTATACAAAATTCTTCAATTTACTTTTAAAAATACTGCTTGGATTTTTATTCTGTTTCAATGAGTGTGACAAAGAGTAATACACAGAGTATGTAGGGAACTCCTATCAATAAGTAACAGACCTGCCCTGGCCAGTTTGGCTGAGTGGATAGAGCATCAGCCCGCAGACTGAGGGTCACAGGTACAATTCAGGTCAAGGGCACGACCTCAGTTGCAGGCTTGATGCCCAGACCTGGGCTGTTTCTCTCTGTTTCTCCCCTGCTCTTCCACACTCTCTAATAATCAATAATGGAAAAATATCCTTGGGTCAGGATTAACTAATAAGTAAATAAATAAAATTAGAAAAAAAATGGTTTAAAAAGAAAAAGCCAGTTATCACAGTTTTTTAAATGAGCTAAATATTTTGGGGAAAAGTCTAATGAAAGATGGACATTTCAACCCTGAGGGCACAAGGCCAGCACAAGCATGTAACTGAGCGCTACCCAAACTGCTGATCCCCAGAAATGTGAGCAGACCCACGGTGGAGTTTGGGGTGGTTTGTTATGCGGCGGCAGGTGACCAGTACCGCCTGCCCCACTTCCTCCCACGACCCAGGCCCGCGGTGTCATAGCGGGACCGGCCTCCCGCGGCTGCTGGCTCCGGCCCGCCCAGCCGGGCTCTGCATCCGCTCCCCGCTCGGCCGACGCTTCGTAGTTCTCCTGTGTTTCTGCTCTGAGGAGATGTTATGCTTTGTTTTGCCTGAAGCTGTCTGTCTTTTTGTCTTTCTCTCTTTATACTCGCCCGTCTGCGCTGTGTGCTCCTGTGCCGAGTGAACGGGAGGCGCGTGCTCTCCCTTCATTTTTTAGATCAGACAATGTATGACTGAGTTCTTGTCGCCTAAGGTATGACTATTCCTCGGGGACCCTCGTCTGTCTGTCAGTGCTTTGTTCCTTGTGTTTAAAGAATCGTTTGTTTCTTTAACTCGGAGCTTTGGCATCTGTAACTGAGGCCGTTGTTCCGGGTTCTTTTTTTGCTGAGATGTTACATGTTATAATTGTCCACTCCTAGTTTTCCTGGCTCCTCTTTATAAACTTCTTAGAAATCCCCACCTTAAGGCAATTCTAAAGAGTAGACTGTGGACGATGTTTCACCAGAACTGGTTGATTTGACTCAGCTCTCTCTTTCCTTTTACAATAATTTAAGTCCTGGCCTCCTCCTACTTTTCTTCTGACCAAGATGGTGAGGGGAAGGGGGTGGTAACTGCAGCCCGTCCTGCGGCTCCGCTCGGCCCAGCGCTGTCTCTGTCGGCCCCGCCGGCTCAGAGGCGGTCGCCGTCTCTCCGTGGCTGTGTTTCGTCTCGCTGTGGCCGTGCAGCTGGGCCCGACGTCTCCTGCCCTGGGTCACGCAGGGGTTTGATGCTAATAAGGGGATGCTGGACCTCTTTCTAATCAGAGCGCTGCTGGAGAATTCACCATTTCCCCCCTCCTCCTTTTGGTAAATTCTTTTTTTTTTTTACTATTTTTGCTTCTTTCAGTTTGTTTCCTTGGGTTTAGAGGGATCCTGTGAGCCTGGGTATCCCACCATGAGTCAATATATGTATTTTTAGTCTCCAAAGATGTAGTATTTGTATACTTGTAAGGGCTTTTTTTTTTTTTTTTAATTGATTTTTTACAGAGAGGAAGGGAGAAGAAGAAGGATAGAGACTTAGAAACATCGATGAGAGAGAAACACTGGGATGTGCCCACAACCAAGGTACATGCCCTTGACCGGAATCGAACCCGGGACCTTCAGTCCACAGTCCAATGCTCTATCCACTGAGCCACACCGGTTTTGGCTCTCGTAAAGGGCTTTTGTTGGAACTGTTTGGTAAATAAGTCAAACCCTCTTAAACGGCTGAGAGGTTGTGTTATCGCTCTCACAGGCTCGTCTCCGGGAACTGGAGCGAGAAGCCCACTTCGTGGCAGGAGAACGGTTCTGCGTGACGAGCAGCGATCAGCTCCGAGAGGTACGGCGCCTCTGGCTCTCGCATAAAATAACCTTCTTGTCCGGGGGTGACGGGAGGTTTATTCTGAACTTGTACTGAGTTCACGCTCTCTCACGTTGGGAGTCATTCCCTCGAAGCCTTTAAGCCCGAGACAGGCAGCCAGTCAGACCGTGGCACTCTGCGCCCGCGGCGTGGCCTGCTCTGCCAGGGCTGTGGCCGCCGTGCGATGCCGGGCCCCCCCACCGGGCCCTCGCCGCGTGTCCGCTCCCGTTGCAGGTCCTCTTTGGCAAGCTAAAGCTGCACCTGCTGGGCCCCGCCAAGACGCTTCCCAGGACGGGGCTGCGGGGCCGCCTGTCCACCTCTGAGGCCGTGGTAAGGATCAAAGCCCACCCTTCTCTCTAAGGGAGAGCATGCCTGCCCCCCAGGCGCGTCCCTGCCAGACCCACTGCTGCCTGTGGCCGCGGCACCGGGCCGAGCAGGAGGGTGGTCGTGCCCCGCCCCCAGGTGGTTGCCTTCCAGTTATGAGCCCAGGAGCAGGGGCAGCCGGACCGGTTTCCAGAGCACACATTTGGCTTGAGTCCTGCGAAGGACCGTGGGGAGAAGTTCGCTCTGAAAACCACGTTCTTGACAGCCCAGGCCAGTCCCCCCGTTTCCCTGCCCACAGGACCCTGGAGACGGGAGGTCCCCCGTCCTCTCCTCTTCCACATTCACTTCAGAACATTCCAGCTGCCCTTCTCCCGGGAGGAATACGTTCTGTGCATTTTAAATTGTTCCTGACTTAATTTGTGGGGGGTGATGCTGGTTAATGAAATGATACAGCTTCCAGGTGCACAGTGCCATAATGCGTCACCTGTCACTGTACTGTGTTCTCCACCAAGTCGGATCTCCTTCCATTGCCCTTGGTCCCCCTCCAACTCCTCCCTCCCTCCCCCCTTCCCTCTGGTCATCGCCACACTGCTGTCTGCAGTGATGAGTTTTGTTTTGTTTTTGGCTTAATCCCTTTACCTTTTCCACTCGGACCCCAACCCCTCTCCGCTCTGTCAGCCTTCAGTCTGTTCTCTCTGTCTATGAGTCTGTTTGTATTTTGTTTGTTAGTTTATTATGTTCATTAGTTATTTTATTCCACATATAAATGAGATCACTTGTCTTTCTCATACTGGCTTATTTCACTCACAAAATGCTCACCGGGTTCATCCATGCTGTCACAAAGGGTAAGATTTCCCTAGTGGTTATTTTTTGACGGCTGAGTGGTATTCCATTGTGTAAATGAACCACAACTTTTTTATCCACTCATCGACTGATGGGCACTTGGGCTGCTTCCATAGCTTGTCTCTCTCTATATATAAAAGGCTAAGGGGGTCTCTCTCTATATATAAAAGGCTAAGTGTCCGTCCTTCCCTCCAGCCCATATCTGTGACACGCTATGACCACCAGGGGGCAGATACTTCGACCAGCAGCTATGAAAGCACTGAGCACCAGGTGGCAGACACTCAGCGCAGGAGCTGCCATGACACGCAGTGGCATTTCAAAATAAACGGCACCATGGACCTGGCCCCAACAAACCAACACTCGGCTTTCCCTAAGAGGGACACAGGCCCCGCCACCACATCCATGTTTCCCTGTCTCTCCGCGCCCTCCTTCCTCCCCTCCACTCTAAAAAAAATCAATGGAAAAGTACCCTGGGTGAGCACTAACAACAGCAAACAACGAAAGGTGAACTTTTACCAGCAATCCGTGCACAGGGCTCCAAATTCACAATCAGGCCTCTCTCTACTCCTCCGCCTCCCTAGACGTCAGTAAAGGGCACCCTGGAAGCTCCGAGTACAGCACAGCGGTGTCATAGTTACGGGGGGAGCCAGACGAGAGGAGGTGCCGGGGGGCGGGGCACAGGGAGAACAGATGAGAAGAGTGAGGGGCCAGGTGCCAGCGGGAGTGTTTGATGGAGCCCTCGGAGCAGCGGGCGCTGCGACCTCGGCCTGGATCATTGGCCAACAACAGTCCGGCTTATCCAGCTTAGAGATCAAACACTTCATTCTTTTCCAAGTTCCCGGGGCCTCTTCTGAGACCCAGGCAGGCTGCGCCCAGAAAGCTCTCCTGCGAGTCCGGTGTCAGGGTGAGGAGAGCGAGTGGATCGGAAGCAGTGTTTCTGGCTGAGTATTTGCGTGCACTTTCATTTCCCCAGGAGTAGCTTTCCTAAGGAAAGGGCAGCTGGAAGACTGGTTTGGCTCAGTGGATAGAGCATTGGCCTGCGGACTGAAAGGTCCCAGGTTTGATTCCGGTCAGGGCATGTACCTTGGTTGTGGGCACATTCTTACTAGGGGGAGTGCAGAAGGCAGCTGATCATTGTTTCTCTCTTATCAGTGTTTCTAACTCTCTATCCCTCTCCTTTCCTCTCTGTAAAAATAAAATAAAATACAATAAGGAAAGGGCAGCTGGTTTCTATGAGTCAGGACCCTCCCCGGCAGTGCCAGCTCCCAGGCCAGTGCTGTTCATGTCCCCCCTCAGTCTTCCTGTGAGACACACTTCCGGGCCCACACACGGCAATAGTCAGAGCACCAGTCCCCAGACTAGTTCACAGGTTCAGAATGATCCTCACGGAAACCTTGGCAGACATTTTCTGTAGAAATCAACAAGCTGATCCCCAAATTTACAGAGAAATGCATAAACTAGGAACGCGATCATCTTGGGAGATCAAGCACTGTTGGGAGATTGAGTCTGTTGGCAGACACACAAAGCAATAGAAATCATCAGGAATGAATCAGTACAATGTGGCACCGATTCCAGGATAAAGGCACAGGCCGAGGGGCCGGTGGGGAAGCCACGAGCAGGCCTCCTGTACGCGTGAAGCCCTCACCTTTCAGGCTACGCTGCGAAGCCGTGAGCAGTCGGTTGGCGACATAAAGGGTCGGGGCCAGTGCCTCCGGGCCCTGCCTCACGTCCTACCCAGAAATACATGCCCAGCGAATTGGCAGCCACATACACAGGGCGCAGCAGTAAGACTGGGAGATGCTACAGAGAGTACCTTCAAGACCTTGATGTGGCAGACGTTCTGAGACCAGACACAAAATCATAACCACGAAGAAGGAGGTTGAGACATGGAAAATACGCCCCTACGCAGAGAGAAGGCACACCGCACAGGGAGGCGACGCTTCCAATTCATATGGAAGAAAGCCCGTCCGGGCTGGTGAGCGCCCACAAACCCAGGAGAAGCAGACACAACAGTGTCCCAGGGGCCAAGGTCACTCCAGGGTCAAGGGCAGAAGATACAGTCCGTGCACACTACGTGCTGCTCGACCACCTCGGGCACCGGGGCATGCACGCTCGCAGCCCAGGGAGACATTGCTCACTTTACCGGGACGGCAGGGATGTGATCAGGGCAGCATGCGTTACCGGAGACGCGGGCATGGGCTCCCGGGTGCTGATGACCTGCTGGACGGTCCCTGCTGCAGGCGGCCCAGCACCTGGCACCTCACGCCTCCTGTGTGTACACTCCACAGCTGCGGATGCCGTTTCCAAAACTGTCCACACTCCGCCGCGACCTGGTGCGGAAAACCACATCCGTCCCTGGTGGAAGGAGAAGTATGGACCTGCCTTCAAACCGTTAGCCTTACACGTCCGTGGCACAGTCTTCCCACGGCGGCATGGGGGAGCCATAAGCCACCACCTGACCACAGGAGCCACACCCAGAGGGCACTGCCCTGTGGAACATGGCCCGGGGGTAGAGGCCAGGCAGGAGGGGCGGGGCCTGAGAGTTCCCTCTGGGCGAGCCAGGCGTGCACTTTGTGACACTTTAACCAGCCGTGTTCGTATGAGCTCGTACTCCCCTGTATGTTATATTTCGACTTTCTAACGTTAATGTGAAAATCCTTAATCATGCTCCGATGTTACCTCCCTGACTCCAAGCCCAGCTCTCTGCGATTCGCGTGTTGGCTGTTCCTGAGCGATCAAGTGACACGTTTGTAGGCATTCCCCGGTTTTCTCTGCCAGGAGGAAGAATCACTGATCGGCTGCCTCCGCACGCCCGCCCTCCACTGGGGATGGAGCCTGCCACCCAGGCATGTGCCTTTGAACCCAAGACCCCTCTGTCTGCAGGCCAACGCTCTATCCCCTTAGTCGAGCCAGCCAGGGCTGCCATGTGGTATATTTAAAATAATTTTGAGAGAGAGGAACAGAGAGAGAGAGTGAGAGAGACATGGGTGTGAGAGAGCGGCATCAGTCAGTGGCCCCCGTAGGCAAAGGACCAGGATAGAACCCGGTTTGTGCCTAGACCAGAACCACTGCCGCCTTTTGGTGCCGGGATGCCCCCCAGCAGCTGAGCCACACCAGCCATTGGTGTCCCACCCGCCCTGGCCGTAGGGTCACTCACCAAAGTCTCATTCTGCTCTTGACGTGTCTCTAGCGCCCTGCGGACAGCAGCGGTCTCGTACCGGGATCGTGGTAGGGCGCCCGCTAAGCTGAGTTGCTTACGAATCTTCATTTTGGAAAATATGCTCAGTGGAGACCATTTTCTTATGAGGACTTTCTCTGGCTAAAAATAAGTGTCTGAAAGGGTAAGCTCCAATGAATGGCTATACTAATGATGTTCACTCTCGTTTTTTAGTTAAGTGCTCTGCAAGCCCTCCATCCATTACCCAAGGTCATTTTGGAATACAGGCAGGTAAGTTCACGTTTCAGTAAGTTGGTGACGAAGGGGCAGCTTGTGGCACTGGCTCTGAGGACGGAAATCCGCAGTCGCGGAGGCAGCCCCGGCGAGGCCCTGAGGGGGACGGCGTAGTGGTTCAGGTTGGCCTGTGTTCGCACTGCTCGCTGGCGCCCTGACGGGGTGTCACGGCCTGCAGTCAACCCTCCCAGCATGGAGGGGCGGCGAGCACTCGAGGGAAGGAGTGGGTGTGTCTGAGACAGACAGGGTGACGTGCCCTCCGTCAGTCCTGCGGGTGGAAGCCGCCTCCGTGCCGGGGCAAGCCTGGTGCGTGGCTGCGTGGTGGCGGCGTTTTACCTCCGAGTTCCCATTCGCCGTCACTGACACGCCTTCCCTCCCAGCTGCGCTGGTGCTCCCTCCCGCACCCGCCGGCTGTCCTGCCCTTCCTGAACCACAGTCCCACTCGCATTGCTCATCCATCGGGGTCTTTTTGTTCGTTATTTTTTTTAATAGATCTTCATTGATTTCAGAGAGGAAAGGAGAGGGGGAGACAGAAACATCAGTGATGAGAGGGAATCATTGATCGGTGGCCTCCTGCACGCCCCTGGCCCATAGGTTGATGCTCAACCACTCAGCCATGCCCGCCGGGCGGTACCACCGTCTTAATTTACTAAGCCCGTGGCCTGCTGTCGGCCGGGGCTGGGCTAGAGAGTGTGTGGTCGTAACTGCCCTTGTCCTTGAAGTAACGGAAGGACGGGAGGAGGGCTGAGGGGGGCACCACAGGGTATGAGGTACGGGGTGGGCGGGCGGGAGTGCACCTGATCCTCATCACTTTCCTGTGAGAGCCTGGCTCCAGAATAACAGGGGACCCCCTTCTGGGCGGGTCACTGTGGTTTAATTCTGGCCACAGGCCACTCTGGGGTCCTGGGTCGTCTCGGTGGCATTGGTGGCGAGTGGCACACGGCGCTAATGCTTGCTCCTGCTTACCTGCTTCAACCACAAAGGTGGCTCTTCTCATCTCTAACAGGTTCACAAGATCAAGTCAACCTTTGTGGACGGGCTGCTGGCCTGCGTGAGAGAGGTACCGGGGCTGGAGTGTTAGGCTGTGGGTACCTGGGAGTTCAGAGGGAGTGGAAGTCCGTGAAGTTGGGTTGATGGTGAAACGGGCTAATAAACCGAGTGTGGGCGGCGATTGTGCCTCTTTGGAAGGCACTGCACCCGGAGCGGGCCCAGGAGGCCCGGCTGCCAACCCACCTGTGACCGCCACTCACTTCGCACCCACTCCCAGGAGGCTGCGCTCAGAGACGCCCTGCCGCTCCTCCGAGGACACACAGCTTGTGCGGATGCACAGCCCCCGGGGCCCGCCTCCAGCCCCGTGGTCCCACTGCAGTTTCCCTGCGGGCGAGGGACATCTTGCCCACCGACCACAGTGACCACGGTCGGCAGCATCTGACCCCAGGAGTCGGGGCGGGCGAGGGCCTCCGGAGGAGCAGGGAGTGCTGTCTGCCGGGGAGGGAGTGAAGGGTGGCATTGCCAGGGCTCACCCCGATTCCTTCTGGTGAAGGGCACCATCTCCTCCACGTGGAACCAGACGGGCACGGTGAGCGGCAGGCTCTCCGCCAAGCAGCCGGTAGGTTCGCTCCTTGCCAAACGCTGGTTTCTGTTCCTAAGCGGGGCCCCGGGATGGCAGAGTCATTGTATTTACACACCCCCCACCCCCCATACGCTTCGAGTGGATTTTCTTGTTTCTTCCCTCGGCTGGTGTTCATTTAGCACCTGCTATGTGTTGGGGGACAGGACACAAGGTCGTTCTGTCGTGACGTGTTGAGCTCGTGAGGGGCTCTCCTGCCAGAGAGTCATTCTCTCGGACACAACGTCCCAGCCCCGTCGTTTTCAGGTTTGCACTGACCAGGTGGTCCTGGTTCCCGGGAACCGGCTGAAGTAGCTGATGCGCTGAGGCCCCACCCGCCTTGGGGTGCAAGGCTGCCTCTGAGGAAGAGCTACAGATGCCCCTGGATTGGGGGTGCAGGCTTAGTAACACTGAAAGCAAGTCGCTGTTTAAATGGTTTTATGTCTTTGAATTCAAGACAGCTCGTTACCGATTTCTCATGACAGAAAGTTCCTTAGGTACCGAAGAGAAATGCAAAAAAAATAGCAAAAGCCCCTCGCGTCCCACCTGCAGAGTTAGCTATGGCTGTCTTTTGGTGTCTGTCCTTCCAGAATCTTTGCTAAGCTATTTCTGTGAAATGACATATATATATTGATTCCAGAGAGGAAGAGAGAGAGAGAGATAGAAACATCAGTGATGAGAATCATCGACCGGCTGCCTCCTGCACATCCCGTCCAGGGGATCAAGCCCACAACCTGGGCACGTGCCCTTGGCCAGAATAGAACCCGGACCCTTCAGTCCCCAGGCCAGCGCTCTATCCCCTGAGCCATACCGGCCGGGACCACTTTATATTTCTTACAGTGTGGGGCTGCTAGGGTGAATTCTTCCAGCGTCTGCAGGTCCAAAAGTGTCTTTATCTCACCTTTGGTTTTAGGAGTTATTTTTGTGAGGTGTGAAGTTCTCAGTTGGAAGTCAGTGCTTTAAAGAGGTTACTGTTCTCACGTTGTTTCTTATAAGAACCACTGTCGTCATTATCTTTGCTTCTCTCTACATAATGTGTCTTTTTTCTGGCTGTTGTTCGATTTTTCTTATAATCGCTAGTTTTGAAGATGTTGATTATGATGTCCCTTGGTGTAATATTTTCTTCCTCCAGGCTGTATTTCTTTTTTTTTTTTAATGTATTTTATTGATATTTTACAGAGAGGAAGGGAAAGGGATAGAGAGTTAGAAACATCGATGAGAGAGACATCGATCAGCTGTCTCTTGCATGCCCCCCACTGGGGATGTGCCCGCAACCAAGGTATATGCCCTTGACTGGAATCGAACCTGGGACCTTTCAGCCCGCAGACCGATGCTCTATCCACTGAGCCAAACCAGTTTCGGCTGTATTTCTATTGTTCTGTTCTTCCCCTCTCCTTCCCTCCCTTCTTCTCTTCTTGTTAATATCACTCCGATTGCTTGTGCTCCCTCATTTGAGCTTGCCCCATAGCTCACTGAAACTCACTTCTCTTCTTGGGTATTTTTTCCATTTTAATTTGGATCCTTTCAATTGCTATGTCCTGTGGCTCACTCATCTTTTGTCACCTCAGACCTGATGTTAATCCATGGAGTGTATTTTTTTTAATATATTTTTATTGATTTTTCACAGAGAGGAAGGGAAAGGGATAGAAAGCCAGAAACATTGATGAGAGAGAGAAATCAATCAGCTACCTCTTGCACGCCCCCTACTGGGAATGTGCCCGCAACCAATGTACATGCCCTTGACCGGAATCGAACCTGGGACCTTTCAGTCTCCAGGCCAACGCTCTATCCACTGAGCCAAACCAGGTTCGGCCATGGAGTGTATTTTTTCATATTAAACATTACAGTTTTCATTTCTAGATATTCAGTTTGGATCTTTTTTTTATGTCATTTATAGCTCTACTTAATTGTTCAATACATTGAATGCAGTTATGGTAACTTTTGTTTTACTGTCCTTGTCTGTCATTTCAACCTCTGTGTCCAGCCCTGGCTGGTTTGGCTCAGTGGATAGAGTGTCGGCCTGTGGACTGAAGGGTCCTGGGTTCAATTCCCATCAAGGGCACGTACCTCCGTGGCAGGCTCCCGGCCCTGGTCAGGGGCATGGGTCCTGGTCAGGAGCATGCAGGAGCAACGAATCGATGTGTCTCTCTCACATCAGTGTCTCTCTCTGGCTCTCCCTCTCCCTTCACTCTGTAAAAGTCAGTGGAAAAGATATCCTCAGTGAGGATTAAAAATAAAAAAACAAGTAAAACCACTTGTGTGCACTAGGTTAGTGGGTGGTGACTCCCTACTCCTGTGGAGGCCTGGACATCTACGTTTGGGTGCCAGGCATGGCGGAGTGTAGGGCGCCGGGAATGGACCTCATGGGTTCCTGTAACTGTTCTGAGCTCTCCCGAGACGAGCCACGTGTCTCGGGAACAGTGTATGCTGCCTGGTCGGCTTTCATGGTGGCGGAGGAGGTCCAGGGAAGAGCTGCAGCGAGTGCTGGCCCGCTCTTCCCCACTCCCAGGACAGGCCTTCCTGCGCGTCCTGCCTCTTGGCCCAGGAATCGTGTTTTCTGGGAATGGCGCCGGGGCAGGAACGACCCCTGACCCTGGCCGAGTGTCCGGTGCTGTGTCCCAGGGCTCCTTTCCTGTGGTCGGGTTCTCCCAGCGGGGAAGTGCCCTCAGGGCGTGCGCTGGGTCCTTCTCTGCTGGCGCTCAGCCCGCTGCGCTCAGGGGCGTGACCCTGGAGGTGGCCTGGCTTCCTCCCTCTCGGGTGAGAGCACCTGCTTCTCCCCGGTGTGCCGTCCGGCTGCAGGTCGCAGCTCCCGCCCCACAGTGTTCAAGCGGCTGCACCCGCATTCTCCGTCCCCTGAGCACGAGCTCAGTAACCAACACTGGCTCCACGAACCTCGGTCTCTGTCCTTTCCGGAAGCCCTTGCTCCTCCGTCCCCACGCTCGTCGCCCTGCGCTCATGCCGCGCTGGCTGAACTTCCTGTGCTTAGCTGCCACCCCCGCCTGGCTCTGTGCCCAGGACCTGGCGGGTCCTGAGCACTTCTTATTTGTTTGCTTGTTTTAAAATACGTTTTTGTTGATTTTCAGAGAGGAAGGGAGAGGAAGAGAGAGAGAAACTTCAGTGATGAGAGAATCATGGATCAGCTGCCTCCTGCCTGCCTCCTACGGGATCTGGGCCCTGCCCGGGAATCGAACCTGTGGCCTCTTGGTTCCTAGGTTGATGCTCAACCACTGAGCCACGCTGGCCGGGCGGTACCGAGTGCTTATTGGCTGAGAACTTGGACGTGTGACCTCCTGGTGGTCTCTGTGCCCTCCGATGGGACCATCGTCCCGCTCGGGGCGTGTGGCAGGGTGGCGCTCTTCCTGGGAAGGGAGGGTGGGTCGGGGGTTTGTTTGCTCAAGCGCCTCTCCCCGACTCAAATGCTCCAGGGCGCAGCCCTCAGTCCTGCGGGTCCGTCCTCCGCGGCTCTCAGGCTGCGCCAGAGCCTTCTCCTGGGAGCCTGGGGACCTTTGCTCCCCGCGCCTCGCCAGGAGCCACATTCCTACCCCCCTCACCCAATACCCCTTATCGGGCGGCATTGGGTGTCCGCTCGTGTTTCCGCGGGGACAGGCTGCTTTTGTCCGTGTCCTCGTTTCACTGCGACCCCTCCTGACCCTGCTCAGCACTGATCAACACGGAGAAATCCAGAGGGCTGACCCTTCACCTCGCAGAGGTGCGGATGCTCCAGTAAGAGTCCTCCTGTCCCTTCTAGGTTAGTGAGTGAGTTTGTTTGCTTTTTCTTTCACTTTTTAATGTTACAGTTTAAAATGTACTGATCGAGAATGCTAGAACCTGGGCGTTACTTAGCGGGGAACCTTGCTTTGTGAGTGTCTCCCCGACATTCTCTTCACTTTCTAACTGCATGGGGACGTGTTGTTGGCGCTTGTGCTGGCTCTCTGGGTCCTGACTGCGCTGGAGCCACGCTAGGATGTTGTCACATCGTGGTTGATGCTTTGATGTGATTTGTGATGGTGACCCTTCGTGCTTTCCCTCACCTTCAGACGGTCACTGTCACACCTGGAGCCTCGAACCCTCTCCCCCGGCCCAGCCTCTCTTCCTGCTGGTTGATGTCACCTCCGCAGACCTGTCCTTCCCAAAGCTCAGCTCCATGTCCTCTTACTGGTAAAATGGTGGGGAACGCACACTCTGCCCAGGGGGGTCCATCATCTGACCAAAAGCTTGGACACCGGCGCGGGGCTCAGGGGTAAGCGTTGACTTGTGAGCCAGGAGGTCACTGTTCGATGCCCCATCAGGGCATGTGCCCGGGTTGTGGGCTCGATCCCCAGTGCAGGGGCGGGGGTGCAGGAGGCAGCTGATCCATGATTCTCTCTCATCAGTGACGTTTTCCTCTCCCTCTCCCTTCCTCTCTGAAATCAACAAAAATACGTATCTTAAAGACTTAAACATTGCTTGGTACCTTCAAAGCCCCTGCTCATCCGTTCTCACACTGCTTCCCTCTCACCCCCACTCAGTGCTGGTCGTCCATCGTGACGTATCTCCTTAAGCACAGGTGGCATTTCGTGCTGCTTTCAAACCTGTCGTCCATGGCCTGGCCGTGGGCGGTGAGGACCTGGGTGTGTCCCGGCGTGGCCTGGCCATGGTGGGTGGCGCTCAGCCCCCAACAGCACAGGGCTCCCCACAGGGCCAGCCGCCCTCCCCTGCAGCACCCTCGGCTCTCACTGCCCCTCGGGCACCATGGGCTTTACGTGTTGCGAGTGGGGGTGTGAATGCCTGGCTTCCTGTGGTTGGGTTTGCCTGTCCCATCACTGACGGGCACGTCATGTTCATCTGGTCATTTGTGTTTCCGCAGTGGCGTGCCTGCTTACCTCCCGTGCCCGTTCTCACTTGTGGTTGGTCTTCATTAACGTGTGCGTGTTCTTTCTCTGTTACAGACCCTGCTCTTCCGCTCACTAACATCACCCCTCCTCCCGGCTCTGGCCAGGGCCCGGTTTTCTTTACGTTGAATTCTCTCTCGGTTGAGATGCTTGTTGTCTTGTTATGGCCTGTGCTCTTTTGTGTCTTTTTAAGGAACTTCACGGAACCATAAAGACCCTCCCATGTCCTGGTAACGGTTTTAGGGTTTGGCTCTCTACTTTGCGTTTGTAACCCCCTGGATGGGCCTGTGTGTAGAGGGAGGCAGCGTGCTGAGGGGTCCCATTGGATGGTGCTTGCTGTGACTTCAGTCGTTTGTGAGCCTCTGTCGTAGACGAGTTCGGGTGAACCGTGGCCTGTGCCCGCTCCGTGCCTGGTTCCTCGCCCTCCCCTCGCCTCTTCATCTGCGGCCGCTGAACTGCAGCCTGCAGCCCAGCGCCTCCTCGATGGCCTGTCACCTCCGCCTGCTCTGGGATCGCCTTCCTTCTGCCGGAGCTCCTGCAGCCGCTGCGGCGCTTGGTCCCCGGAGTGAGCAGTGCCTGCCGTGCTACACGCAGTCACTGAGTGTTCCCGAAGGAAGGAATATCGGAGGCTCACACCTGAGCCAGCAGCTGTTAGATACAGCGCATGCGTCACGGGGAGGAAACATGTGAGGGCGTGATACGCAGTGTTAGTTCTTACAAATGCGTCATTTGGCGAAGGAATCGCCTCCAGGGGTCTGTGTGGCACGTCATGTTCATTATTGGAGGCTGAGTGTGTACGTTGGACCTCGTGGCGAAGTCACGTGGCTGGCCCACCTGTGCCCGCCCGCCCTCCGCCCCTCCGCTCCCTGCCTCAGCGGCCCAGCAGGTCCTGGGGATGGATACCTCCTTCGTTCCTCTCAGTGGAGACAACGCGTCTCTCCATGCTGCTTCCCGGAGCACAGGAGGGGCCTCTCCCGCTGAGGCTCTCGAAGGCCCGTTTCCGGTCTTTGGGGGAACGTGTCGAGCCATCGCCATGAGGATGGCGTGGCTCCAGGTTTGCCACTCTCTCATCATCCTGCCATCTGCTGAGTGGTCTTGTCGGGTGCTTTTTCCGCATCTACCGAGATGACCACGGGAATGTCCCTTCATCTGGTCAGACAGGGAACAACCTGACTGACTCTCTAATGCTGCCGCAGCCCTGGCTGGGCGGTGGGTGAACCCCTGTCGTGCCGGGCTGTTGCTGCTGCGGGTTGAGTGCTGATGCGTCATGTAGGATCGCTTGAGTCTGTGCTCCAGGGGACACTGGCCGGTGGTTTTCTGGAAATGGTTTGTCTGGGTTTGCTGTTAGGGTGTGGCTGGCCTCACAGTGACTGAGGAAGAACTTCCTCCTCCTCGTTTTCTGGTAGAGAAGACGTGAGTGTCATTTATTCTGTACATCTGCCATCCTCAGTGGTAGAGCTCACCGTTACCACTGTCTGGGCCTGGGGTTGGGTGTTTGGTTCGTTCGTCTGTCCCTCCCTCTCTCTTCCTCCCTCCCTCCCTTCCTTCCTCTCTCTCTAAGAGCAATAAAAATGTGTCCCTGGGTGAGAACAAATGTAAAAGGTCACATGATCTAACGCACAGAAGACTGGAGGGCCTGCCTACTCCCCCTGCTCCGAATCCTTGCCTTAGAGCAGTGGTTCTCAACCTTCCTAAGGCCATGACCCTTGCATACAGTTCCTCATGTGGTGGTGACTCCCAACCATGAAATTTTGCTACTGTGATGCATCATGATGTAAATATCTGCATTTCCTGATGGTCTTAGGCGACCCCTGTGAAAAGGTCTTTCGACCCCCAAAGGGGGGTCGCGACCCACAGGTTGAGAACCGCTGCCTTAGAGCGTGAGGACAGTGAGCCTGCCTTTCCCCGGGGCTTGCGTCTGGGGGACCAGCGGTTTGCACGTGGCAGAGGTGAGGGACTAGTCAGGGAGTCGGGCCACTGTTGCCCGAGGAGCTCCAAGAGCAGACAGCTCGGCCTCATGGCTCAGGGTCCCCTGGGGATCAGAGGAGAATGTCACACAGACTCGGGTTCGGACAGTGGCCACAGGCTGGAGGCCAGCCAGTCAGTGCGAGGCTGTGGCCTGGCCCTGTCGCCACGCTGGGACAGGACACAGACACATTTGTCACCAGCCACGGCCGAGCGCCGACAGCACCCCAGGGCCGGGTCAGGGCGGGGAGACCAGAATTTCCATCCTGGACTGTGTTATCAAAGGGGAAGAAAATGGACACATTTCGTAGCCGCCTGTGTTCAGCAGATTACGTGGGAATGTTTAAGTTCCCTAAGCTCCTAAGTGAGGCTGCTGCTGCAGGAATCGCTGCGTTAATTTGGACAGGGTCACAGGCTGAGCCGCCGAGCCGTTCCCACACTTGCTGTGCACTGAGGGGGGCCCCACCAGAATGACGTCTCGGTCTCGGGCAGTGGGGGTCACATGGTAATGCACAATGCTCTGGCATTCGTTATCTCGTTAAATTTTTAAATATATGCTTATTGAGTTCAGGAGAAGGAAGAGGGAGGGAGAGAGGAACATTGATGAGAGAGACACAAGGATGGCTTCTCCTGGAAGCCTGTACCTGGGAATGTGCCCTGACCCGGAGTCAAATCGTGACCTCCTGCTTCCCAGGCTGATGCTCACCCACTGAGCCACGCTGGCCGGGCCAGTTTGGTTAATGTTTAGTAAAACGTGACACACTTCAGATACCCTTAAGTGTACAGATTGATGTAATGGGGGACATTGCAGCTAAAGCCTTTCTCTTCCTATTAACAGAATATCCAAGGGATCTCCAAGCACCCAATCCAGCTGACTAGGCCTCAGAATTATAAAGGTAAGGCTTTCTGCCCGCTTGGCTCGAGTCTCAGGGAGCATCTTTAAACCCCCCCAGCGTCGGGGATGGCCTCTCTGTTGCTTTCCCGAGGTTCTCCTGTGTGCGCAGCCAGGACCTAACGCACACTGCGGACTACGGCACAGCTGGGGGGAGAGGGGGGACGAGGGGGAGGGGCCCTCCCTTCCGGCCTCGAACACGTTCAATGGATGCTAATCACACAGGAAGCGGCGCCTGCTCCCCTTCCCACCACTCCCGGGAAAGGAAAGCAGCTCCTAGCAGGAGCTCCTTGTGTGCAAGGCCGAAATCCCAGGGGTGTCTGTAAACGCATGCGAGCACGCTCCTCGGTGCCTCACTGTCGTGGTGGCTGCATCTCTAAGACAGAAAGGGTCAACGCTGACCTCGCTGGGTCGCTCCTGTGGCCCATTCCCAGAACCCTGTGCCGTGGTGCAGCCCGCCGGGGCTCTGGGAACTACCGCCTGCAGGCAGGGCACAAGGAAGCAGCCGTGTGTGTGTGTGTGTGTGTGTGTGTGTGTGTGTCCTCACCCAAGGATATTTCTCCACTGAAATTTAGGGAGAGTGCAAGAGAGAGGGAGAGACAGAGAGAAGCATCGATGTGAGAGAAACAGGGTCCGGGCCGGGGAGGAGCCTGCCACCGAGGCATGTGACCTTGACCGGAATCGAAGCTGGACCCTTTGGTCCACAGGCCAAGGTTCTATCCACTGAGCCACACCAACCAGGACTCAGATTGCTCTCCATGGGCCACATCGAAGCATCAGTGTTGGCCTCACTGGGAAGTCCAGATGGAACAGGAAATTTTAATGGGACATCGATTTGCTTTCAATAATGATATGAAATGTTTATTAAAAATATTCAAATTGCAAAGTCTAGACTCCTCGGACTCTAGAATGATGGTAAAGTAATGTGTGAGGACTAGCTGCAGATCAGCCCGGGAGCATCACCAAGTGCCTTGCACCCCGATCCAGGGAAGGAAGAGGCCACCCTCACCATCTCCCCGAGGACCATGCTGGTCTCCGCCAGAGGCCACACCTTCCTGGCGGCAGGTATGGAGACCAGGGCGGAGGTGGTGCAGCCTCTGTAGCTCACCCTATGCCTGTAACACAGTTACAATGTTTAAAAATTGAATAATTCAAAGGTACTTCTAAAACTCGTTCTTTTTTTTATATACCGTATTTTCCGGCGTATAAGACAACTGGGTGTTTAAGACGACCCCAACTTTTCCAGTTAAAATATAGAGTTTGGGATATACTCGTCCTATAAGATGACACCCAGCGTAGAAGATGACCCCCGACTTTTGAGAAGATTTTCCTGGGTTAAAAAGTCGTCTTATACGCCAGAAAATACGGTATTTATCTTTTTATTTCAGAGAGAGAGGGAGAGAGAAATAGAAACACCAATGAGAATCATTGATCCGCTACCTCCTGCACACCCCACACTGGGTATCAAGCTCACAACCTGGCATGTACCCCAACTGGGAATCCAACTGTGACTTCCTGGTTCATAGGTGGATGGTCAACCACCGAGCCCCTTTAGCCAGGCTAAAACTCATTCTTTTCAATAAACCCAAGGGCGAATGTTTATATGAAGCAAGCGTTTCTCACGTGCAGTAAACAGGTCTGCTTCCAGGGGCCTCATAGCACCACATCTGGGTCTCCAGTAGCCCTCTAGGTCCCCACCGTCTGCCCCTCCTCTCTGCGCTGATCTTTCTGCCATGCGGCCGCTCCACTGTCCTCCACCTGGAACCCGCGTCCCCCACAGCATCTTGCTCCCTCCTCGGCCCCCGTGCCTGTGCTCAGGTCCCTGTCCGTGAGATGCACCCTGAGGCCTCTTATAGCAGCCTCTCCCTCCTCAGCCACCGCTGCCCTTTCACCTCACCCTGTGCACACCCATCCCCTCCCCGAGTTAAGCTCATGAGGAAGGAGATGAGTCTATGCTGTTCACCAGCGCATCGAAGCACCCAGCCAGCACCCAGTAGGCCCTTTCTGAAATTCTCATGTACCAAACAGGCGGGTGGGTGAGTGCAGCCCACACTCGGAGGCCTCGCTGGCCTCACGAGAGGCGGACACAGCTGGCCAATGGGAAGGGGTTACCTTGAGGCCGAGGTGGGGTGGGGCTGGGCTGGGGCAGCACAAGGAGGGGCAGGCTGTGGGTTCCGGGTTGACGCAGAGCTCTTTCCCACAGACTTTGCGCAGATTGAGTTGCGCATTCTTGCACACTTATCTGGGGACCCAGGACTCCTGACGCTGTTCCAGGGACCCGAGGGGGATGATGTGTTTGCCACCCTGACCGCCCAGTGGTAAGAGGCGCGAGCTCCCCGGGGCATCGGACCCGCAGGAATGTTCGTGTGGCCCGGCCTGGGCTATTCTGAGGCTGTTTTCATAAGGAATTGTCCTTTTCTCTCGTGGCTCGTCTGCAAAAGAGGAGTAGATAACGAGGAGGCCCAGCGTTTCCCAATTGTGGAAACTGATAACGCTCCGCTGCTAAAGAGAAGGCGATTGCCAAAGAATGTGATCGAAATCTGGGAAAATGAGACGCGCAGGTCACGGGTTCCCTCCTGAGGGGTGGCAGTGGCAGAGCAGAGCCGGCTGCGTTACTGCTGCCCCCGCCCCCACCCTCGACTGGGGCCCAGCACGCTGTCTGCCTGACAGTCCCTGTCCCACCGTGACTCGCTCTAGAGAAGGGCAGGAGCAGATGGACTCGGGTTTTGTTGGACAGCTCAGCAGGCACCCACCGCC